>CM049830.1:35398140-35403140 GCA_027422435.1 Schizopygopsis pylzovi | reverse complement strand
CGTTTTGTTTACAAAGCTTCGGTGCATAACGGCTGTTACGTCTGTCTTACGAATGTACTGCAAATGCTCTAAAGAACACTGAAGGCAAACAGAAATGAGCCATACAGCTCTCTGCTTGCAGTTCACTTACGCGATTTGGTACGATTGCGTTCACATCAGCAGCTAGCCGTACCGGAGTCCACTTGAACCGTACCCCAGACCACCGTTTTAAGCGGATTCTGGTACGGTTCGCGGAGGTCAGAAGACAGCAGCGTTCACATCATCCAAACGAACTGAACTCAGACGTCAATCGAACCCGGGTGCGCACCAAAAGTGCTAGTGTAAATGCACTAGAGTCTAAAGTGCTCTTGAAGGAGTTTCAGTGTTTCAGTTCCACACGCAAATGACTTTAAAAGACTAGGAATTTAGATATTTACTACTGCTATGATCCTGACACGCTGTTTCGTTTTGCACTTTTATTGCATGGAAAAGAGCAGCGTGAACATTCTTCTAAACATCTCCGTTTGTGTTCCACAGAAAAAATTAAGTTATTCAGTCGCTTGTTGCACAAACCGCTTGGACTTATCTTAAAAGTTAGTCATCTTCAAGAACGGTCATGACTTTTTAAAGGTAGATTGGACTCATTTGAATCCGAACCACTTGGTTAACTGCTAATTCGTCAAAATAGTTCTTAAAGGAACACTACACTTAAAAAAAAAAAGCGAATTTTACTACTCCCCAAGAGTTAACGAGTTGAGTTTTACCGTGTTTGAATCCAATCGGGTCTGGCGGTAGCACTTTTAGCGTAGCTTAGCATAGATCATTGAATCGTTAGCATAGATCGTTAGCATCTCGCTCAAAAAAGAGTTTCTATTTTTTTCCCATTTAAAGCATGACTTTTCTGTAGTTAGCAGCAGGCGCAATGATATTATGCAGCGCCTGAAAGTAGTCCCCAGATATTAGGTGCAATGATATTACGCAGCGCCTGAAAGTAGTCCCCAGATATTAGGCGCAATGATATCACGCAGCGCCTGAAAGTAGTCCCCAGATATTAGGCGCAATGATATTACGCAGCGCCTGAAAGTAGTCCCCAGATATTAGGCGCAATGATATCACACAACGCCTGAAAGTAGTCCCCAGATATTAGGCGCAATGATATCACGCAGCGCCTGAAAGTAGTCCCCAGATATTAGGCGCAATGATATCACGCAGCGCCTGAAAGTAGTCCCCAGATATTAGGCGCAATGATATCACGCAGCGCCTGAAAGTAGTCCCCAGATATTAGGGAATGATATCACAAGCCTGAAAGTAGTCCCCAGATATTACGCAATGATATCGCAGCGCCTGAAAGTAGTCCCCAGATATTAGGGCAATGATATTACGCAGCGCCTGAAAGTAGTCCCCAGATATTAGGCGCAATGATATCACGCAGCGCCTGAAAGTAGTCCCCAGATATTAGGCGAAATGATATTATGCAGCGCCTGAAAATAGTCCCCAGATATTAGGCACAATGATATTATGCAGCGCCTGAAAATAGTCCCCAGATATTAGGCGCAATGATATTTTGCAGCGTCTGAAAATAGTCCCCAGCTAGGTAACTAGTTATGATACAATCTGATTCAATTATCTATGCTAAGCTAAAAGTGCTACCGCCAGACCGGCTGAATGAATTCGAAAATGGTAAAACTCAACTTGTTAACTCTTGAGGAGTAGTAAAATGAGGCTATTTCCAAAAACAGTGGAGTGTTTTTTTAAGACACAGTTTTAAGATAGTGGCTATGCCAGGTTTGAAACGACACAGTGCATAAATTATGAGAAAAGTTACATTTTTTCCTGTTTATTACTCCGCATAAAGTCTTGATGTTTACTATGGATTTCTCAAGTTGCTTTACTCCTGATCTCAGGTGGTTTGTGTGATGCAGGTGCAGTCCCAAGATCTTCGGACCAAACCGGGTTTCTTTTCACTAAAATTCTACCGTTCAGAAAATTAACCTGTTAACTGTCACGGGCCCACTTGCCATTACAAGATTTAAACAGTAATATCTTAGTCTGAACCTAAAGCAATCTTGACAAGCTATATGTCGTTTGAAAGCCTAAAGACTCTAGTTTTCATATTTGGTGACTGATTTTTTAAATATTTTACAGAGAAACTGTAATGTATTAATTTGTAAAAAAGAGTACTCAGATTCTGACCTTTACTTTGAAACGGTGACACAAATATAAAATCAGTAAAAACCTTGGTTTCAAAATATAACATCTTTTTTGTTGTTGAGAAAAAAGGTCTAAAAGTGTTTTGAATATATAGAAGAAAAATATATTCTCAATTTTGTTATGCATCGTGAACTATAACACAAGTCTTGGGTTCTCTTTATGTGTTTTTTTGAGGTTGAATTGAAATCAAATACTGCCCTTAATATTTCTGAATGTGATGTCTACTTCATAAATATTGAGAAAAGACCACCCAACCCATATATGGAAGTGGAGACGCCCTTATATGGTCACTAATAGGGTTTAATGGTTATCTAGTGGAGAAGATTGGTGCTGCGCCCAAACAAAATCTCACCAAAAGCTCATTTTTTTAGATATCAACCTCAAATTTGGAACACAACTTTTCATTTTCTATCAGTTTTAGAATAAAACATGTTTTGTAAAATATATATTTTATATAAAATATAAATATTAAATGTTATATTTTCATAAACTTCCATAACTTTTTTTTGTTATATAATTTTGAATAACTTTTTTTTCACATAATCCACCTATTCCCTTCTTTCAAAAGAGACCAACCTTAAGTCTGTGGTCCAGCGCATTCAAAATGGCTAACAGTTTAAGTTGGAAATGTCATTTTCAGATCTATACTCAAAAAGTGGAGCCGACAGTTAACAGGTTAAGTAGTTTCAGATGGTTTATAATAGGCTATATCTACGACCCTGAATGTTTTAATAATATATAAGTTATATTTATAATATGTTTGGCTGCAGAAACACACAAGCAGAAGTGAAACGTTCTTTGTGGCTCGCACTTATCACGTTATTGTTATTTCATGTGTTTATTGTTTGTTTTTGTATGTCGTTTAATCTTGTATCTTGGATTTTTGCATGCAAATGTATGTTAAAATGATGATGTCTGCTGTTTTGATGAATGTAAGAGAAGCCTGGAGTTCTCAGCGATTGCAGTTTGCTGCTAAATAATAATATATTAAAGCATATTTGTGCTCGTTATGTGCTCAGCTGATTGACTCCAGGGTAGTATGGGTCAGTTAGATCGAGTAATGCTGATCTAAACGCTTGTTTTTTGATGGACGTTCAATAGGATTGATTCTCAGTTGCATTGAGGTGAATGAGAACGACAACAGATAGATTCGTCCTATCTTAGGTATTATAGACTGAGTGTTATGGTATAAAAGTATTGTTCTTTCACTGTTGTGTGTCAAAAAATACGGTAATGCAATTTTAGGTTTTACCGTTTTAACTTACATTACAGTTAAATACCGTAATTTCATTAACTGATATACTGTTAATATACCAACCGTATTGAAGTACTGGAATCTGCTTTGTACCTTTGCAATGCTCTGATATCCACCAATAGCAGGAGGCGATGAGAAAGTCACATGATGAACCAAAGCCAATCACAAGCAGCTTTTAAATATTAACATATTTAGAAGGTGCTTTCACACAAACACTAATCATGGTAACATCAATAAACTGAAATATGCATTACATGCATACATTAGATGAAATATACAACCATAAAAAACATAACTGATAAGAAAAAATTAAGAAGAAACAGATATTTAAAAGAAAAAATTTGAAATGCAAATTAATTCTGGGAACGACAGCTTACGGGTTTTACCTGTACATTTTACCGTTAACCATTTAACAGGTTTTTACTGTAGCATTTTACCGTTTAAATCACTGTCATTTTTTACAGTGATAAAAAAATATAAATTGCAGCAACCAAAATAAATATGGTGAAAAATTAATTTGGGATACTGTAGCACTTCAGTGATGAATGTTGAGTACATTTTTGTTTAAAATAGTTTTAAAATATAAGAATTCACATCAATCCTATATTAGACGCATGCAGGTGTGTTTGGATGCACGTGGATCAGTGGATACTCGATGGGGGGTTTCTCAGATTTGATTATATTTAGGACAGTGAAGCTAATGCTTTCCTATACAATGTCCAATTAGTGACTAAAATTAATGATTTCAGACGTACTGAGGTTTAAATACAATTGTAGTCAGATATGTCTCATGGAAATGTTCGATCCAATTGTGAGCCTGGAGCTCAAACGCAGTCATAATAACCAACAATATATTGCATGGGGCAAAATTATACATTTTTCTTTAATGCCAAAAAGCATTAGGATATTAAGATCATGTTCCATGAAGATATTTTGTACCGTAAATATATCAAAACATAATTATTGATTAGTAATATGCATTGCTAAGAACAACTTTAAAGATGATTTTCTCAATATTTCGATTTTTTTGCATATTTTCAAATATTGTCCAAACCATACATCAATGGAAAGCTATTTATTCAGCATTCAGATGATGCATAAATCTCAATATCACAAAATTATGACTGGTTTTGTGCTCCAGGGTCACATATGTGTTAGATTAATCTCCTATCCATACTACATACTATAGAAGCGTGCTGATTTAATGTAGCAGCCTAATGCAAATACACCAATAATAAATACAAGTGATTAATCATAAGTGTAAAATAACAGATGCATTTTATACTATAAACATAAAGAACATTTGTATTGTTTTCTGTATTGCTGGGAATGCTTGTCTTGGTGTGTGTCCCCCAGTGCAGCACGTGTTGTGTTAGTGTATTAAAATGCACGAGCTTAAGTGGCAAGGCGGGGCTTAAGTCCCGGGGCCCGAGCAAGAGGATGCCCCTGATTAGCTGTGGAGTAGACTGACTGGACATCACCGATCGCCTATCTCGTATCTATAGGCGCGTGCACGCATCTATAGGCGCGTGCATGGCTGCATTCACCTTCGTCT
>CM049830.1:35380640-35393140 GCA_027422435.1 Schizopygopsis pylzovi | reverse complement strand
AACTCTAACTCTATACGGTTAACTATAACTCTATACTGATAACTCTAACTTTATATAGTTAATTCTAATTATATAAGGTTAAGTCTAACCCTATAAGGTTAATTCTAACTCTATACAATAAACTTTAACTCTATACGGTTAACTCTATAAGGTTAACTATAACTCTATACAGTTAACTCTAACTCTACATGGTTAATTTGAACTATATACTGTTAAGTCTAACTCTATACAGTTAACGCTAACTCTATACAGTTAACTCTAACTCTATACGGTTAACTTTAACTCTATACAGTTAACTCTAACTCTATATGGTTAACTCTAACTCTATACTGCTAACTCTAACTCTATACGATTAACTCTAACTCTATACAGTTAACTCTAACTCTAGATGGTTAACTCTAACACTATACGGTTAACTCTAACTCTATACGATTAATTCTAACTTTATACAGTTAACTCTAACTCTATATGGTTAACTCTAACTCTATACGGTTAAC
The DNA here is from genome assembly GCA_027422435.1 of Schizopygopsis pylzovi. Classification (NCBI taxonomy): domain Eukaryota; kingdom Metazoa; phylum Chordata; class Actinopteri; order Cypriniformes; family Cyprinidae; genus Schizopygopsis; species Schizopygopsis pylzovi. The sequence continues at coordinate 35,392,643 of CM049830.1, read as the reverse complement.
TCTAACTCTATATGGTTAACTCTAACACTAGATGGTTAACTCTATACGGTTAAGTCTAATTCTATACGGTTAACTCTAACTCTACATGGCTAATTTTAACTATATACTGTTAAGTCTAACTCTATACAGTTAACTCTAACTCTATACGGTTAACTTTAACTCTATACGGTTAATTATATCTATATACTGTTAATTATAACTCTATACTGATAACTCTAACTTTATACGGTTAAGTCTAACTCTATACGGTTAATTATAACTCTATACGGTTAACTCTAACTCTATACGGTTAACTATAACTCTATACTGATAACTCTAACTTTATACAGTTAATTCTAATTCTATAAGGTTAAGTCTGACCCTATAAGGTTAATTCTAACTCTATACAATAAACTTTAACTCTATACGGTTAACTCTATAAGGTGAACTATAACTCTATACAGTTAACTCTAACTCTACATGGTTAATTTTAACTATATACTGTTCAGTCTAACTCTATACAGTTAACGCTAACTCTATACAGTTAACTCTAACTCTATACGGTTAACTTTAACTCTATACAGTTAACTCTGACTCTATATGGTTAACTCTAACTCTATACTGCTAACTCTAACTCTATACGATTAACTCTAACTCTATACAGTTAACTCTAACTCTAGATGGTTAACTCTAACACTATACGGTTAACTCTAACTCTATACGATTAATTCTAACTTTATACAGTTAACTCTAACTCTATATGGTTAACTCTAACTCGATACGGTTAACTCTAACTCTATATGGTTAACTCTAACACTAGATGGTTAACTCTATATGGTTAAGTCTAATTCTATATGGTTAACTCTAACTCTATATGGTTAACTCTAACTCTATACGGTTAACTCTAACTCTATATGGTTAACTCTAACTCTAGATGGTTAACTCTAACTCTATACAGTTAACTCTAACTCTATATTGTTAACTCTAACTCTATACGGTTAACTCTAACTCTATACAGTTAGCTTTAACTCTAGATGGTTAACTCTAACTCTATATGGTTAAGTCTAACTCTATACGGTTAACTCTAACTCTAGATGGTTAACTCTAACTCTAGATGGTTAACTCTAACTCTATACGGTTAAGTCTAACTCTATACGGTTAACTGTAACTCTATATGGTTAACTTTAAATCTATACGTTAACCAACTCCATACAGTTCATTTGAACTCTTTAATGTTTATTTTATTTCTAGTAATGCAAATGTTTTTATGGCCTTGACGATTTTTAGAGAGAAATTCTGAGAACTCAGTGTGGAGCTGGTGAGTTTAAATGCACAGCCGGACACAGATAGCGTGGTTTATTTTCATTATGGGATGGCTCTGACAGGTGGAGAAGCTGCTGAAGTCCACAGACCTGTCCAGATACTTCAACTCCAGCTCGGTGTTTGCATTCGGGTGAGGAGCGGCGCTCTCCGTCCGTCTGTGTTTGATGAGCTGAGGTCTGCAGCATCTTCAGTGTTCCTCTGGTGTTCCTGTAGGAACGGCAGTGTTGTGGCTCATCTCTGGCTGCGTCTGTGGGTCCCCAGCAGTCGTGTGGAGACGGTGAACGTCCAGCGGCTGAACCAGAGCGTGTTCAGAGAGCTGCAGCGCTTCGGCGATGCTCAGATCAGCCGATACCAGGGTTTGCATCTGCTGCTGCCCTCGCTCAGCTTCACCGGTAACACTCCTCCGGTCCACAGTCACGACATCTGTTCACTTGTTTTTGCTGCTTTATGTAGATTTGTGTTTTTTTACTTTCCAGAAACCAACCCCAAAGTTATAGATCTTTTTCAAGCTACATTTGGTATGATTTTCTTTCTTTCTTTCTCTTTAATTATTTTAACAATTATTCCAAGGTTTTAATTCATTTTCGTGCATTTTGATCACATCCTTTATATGTGACGGAGGACAACAAAACCAGCCATAAGATTCAATTTTTATATCAAAATATTGAGAAAATCTCCTTTAAAGTTGTTCAAATTAAGTTCTTAACAATGTCTATTACTATTTAAAAATTACGTTTTGATATATTTATGGTAGGAAATTTACATGGAACATGATCTTAATATTTAATGATTTTTGGCTTAAAAGAAAAATGGATAATTTTGACCCATAACAATGTATCGTTGGCTATTGCTACAAATATATCCCATCGACTTAAGACTGGTTTTGTCTCCAGGGTCACAATATAGTTTTGAAATACAAACATTATTAACCCTGTTGAAAAAAAAACAGCTTATGCTGGTTAGAGTATGTTTTGAAGCATGACTGTTAGTTTGAGCTGGTTTAAGCTGGTTCTTAGCTGGTTATGTACTGGTCCTAAGCAACTAGTTCCTGCTCAGGACCAGCTTATGACCAGCACATGATCATCTTAAACCAGCACATGACCAGCTTAAACCAGCACATGACCAGCTTAAACCAGCACATGACCATCTTAAACCAGCACATGACCATCTTAAACCAGCACATGACCATCTTAAACCAGCACATGACCATCTTAAACCAGCACATGCCCATCTTAAACCAGTACATGCCCATCTTAAACCAGCACATGTCCATCTTAAACCATCACCTGACCATCTTAAACCAGCACATGTCCATCTTAAACCAGCACTTGACCATCTTGAATCAGCACATGTCCATCTTAAACCAGCACATGCCCATCTTAAACCAGCACATGTCCATCTTAAACCAGCACCTGACCATCTTAAACCAGCACATGCCCATCTTAAACCAGCACATGCCCATCTTAAACCAGCACATGTCCATCTTAAACCAGCACATGACCATCTTAAACCAGGTGGTAAGACCGTCAGGATTGTGTGTGTTATGTGGTGCGTAAGTGGATGATGTTGATAGTTAATGTGATTTTCTGTGAATTAAATTGACTTCATGCATCCACTTAAAACCAAAACACCAGCTGAGTGTGTTTCTTCATCAGTGTCTCAGCATCAATGGATGCTCTGCAGTGAATGGGTGCCGTCAGAATAAAAACATCACAATAATCCACAGTTCATTTGTTAACACCAGCTGAGTGTGTTTCTTCATCAGTGTCTCAGCATCAATGAATGCTCTGCAGCGAATGGGTGCCGTCAGAATAAAAACATCACAATAATCCACAGTTCATTTGTTAACACCAGCTGAGTGTGTTTCTTCATCAGTGTCTCAGCATCAATGAATGCTCTGCAGCGAATGGGTGCCGTCAGAATAAAAACATCACAATAATCCACAGTTCATTTGTTAACACCAGCTGAGTGTGTTTCTTCATCAGTGTCTCAGCATCAATGGATGCTCTGCAGTGAATGGGTGCCGTCAGAATAAAAACATCACAATAATCCACCGTCCATCAGTTAACATCAGAAGGTGAATCAAATATGTGTTTATAATCCATAATAACTCTTCCTCAGTGATAAAGTGCATCTGCTGTCGTCTCTCGCATCAAAATCCAGCCACATATTAGTTTAGAGCTGTTTTGGCATCTGTGCAGATTTCTCTCCTGATTCAGACCTGAACACTTTTTCACTGAGGAAGAGTTATTATGGATTATAGACTCATATTTGAATTAAACACGTCTCAATGTTGGATTTGTTTCAGCTTCTGATGTTAACTGATGGACTGTGGATAATTTTTATTCTGACGGCACCCATTCACTGCAGAGCATCCATTGCTGCTGAGACACCGATGAAGAAACACACTCATCCTGATCTCAGATTCTCAGGGTGAGATATCATTTTTTTCAGGCACCATTTAAATCTTTTTGGCGTAGAAAACTACATCCCGTCCGGTGACTTTACCATTAATTTTAAAGCATGTTAAAACTAATCCCGCCGTGCTTTACCATATTTTGCCTGTCCACCCGACCATTACTAGCTGTTTAAATGGATACTTTTTGCTTCCATCGGAATTAATTAATCCAGTTCGACGAATCCGAACGCTAAATAAAGTGATCGGGTTGATATGCGTGTTTATACATCACAAGCTCCTGATCGGATTGAATCTTTTGACATGTGCACACACTGCATGAATATACAGAGTTTCCCGCTGTTGTTGCATACTGTTTTAAAAAGCACACTTGATATGTATCTACTTCGGGTCCTAATTAGGTGACGACCAGCAGATGAACTGTTGTGTTGTGCTGCTTACTTTAGAAAGCGGTAAAAGTCCCAAAACCCGTCGTCTGAGGATGAGAGTCTTAAAGTGCCCCTATTATGCCTTTTCGAATATTACCTTATTAAGTTATTGTCTATCAAAAAAAAGAGTCGGCTAACGAGTCGTTAAGAATTCGAATCTTATTCTGTTACGGCTGTACGTCACGAAGTAACACATTTGCACAATCTCCGCCCATGAGCTGTCATCCGCGCTGTAGACCAATCACAAAGCACTGTGCCATCTGACTAATCACAGCAGCGAGGGCTCACGGAAAGGCGGGGCTTAGAGAGACCGATTCTGCACGAGTCGTTTAGGAATCATTTAGAAATTAGGTAAAATTAAAGGTGTTTTTTGTGATGGATGCATGTAAACCCTTTAAGAATCCAGCGTCCCGCCGGCGGGACAGGGTAAAGTCGTCAGAAACAAAAACTCAAAAAAGAAAAGTTGAACATGTCATATATCCATGGAAAGCTGCGATTCTGAGATACAATAAACACAGCATGTACAATCAGTGTCTTTATCAGACCACTTTTTGTTGAGATAATGCAGACATGCATGATAGTACAGACATACATAGGAATAACACAGTAGGGATGCAATATAACACCAATATAAGAAAAAACCACAAATTAAATAATGTACTATGTACAGAAATAGAAATATAGGAAAAAATGTATTTAGATTATAAATTATAAATATATATGTAATTTTAAAAGTGTACACATTTTGGATTCTATAAATAAATGTCACTATAATGTGTATATGCTTCAGTTACTATGTGTCAGTAATTATTGACAGTGAATCGGGATGAGAAACTGAATAGCTCTAAGTGTAACCTTTCATTAGAGCCCAAAATGATGACTGTACATTAAAGCATTCAAGAATTACAGCATTGTGTGTGTCGTTGTTACAAAGCGTCGTTTGGAGTCTCCCAAGTGTACTTTTTTGGAAGCGCCTAGACATACAATTAGATAAACATGTGTAAAACACTAATTTTCTAATATATTGTTTATCAAATGGTAAATTTGGCTTGGTAAGGCTTCATTCTGGGATCCCAATGTATTTTCCAGTTCATTCCTCCCAGATATAGTCATCTGCAGGCTTATATTTACAAAAAAAATGCAGGCAGAATTATTTTTTTCTTTTTTTAGTGTATTCAAAGTACTATTACTCAATATCAGTAAGACTTACAGTGATTCTGACTGTTGAGAAACAAACCTCAGAGTGTCACCTTTCAAAGGAGACCAACATCATGCATATCATCCAAATGGCCCAAGAACAGCATGCAATTTACTTTGGGTATGCCTTTTTAGGCGTTTTAGGCAAATTTTACAGGAATCGTAAAGGGTTAAGACACTCATAAAACAATATCAGCAACCTTAAAAATGGCCTAATAGGGGCTCTTTAAACAAAGACTGGTGGGACATTCACAAATGCAGAGTCAAAGCAGAATTGTATTAATATTCATCTGGAAGAACAGCACGTCATACTTCATTACGCTACTTTTACGTTTAGTAATTTCCAGGTTTTCAATTTTCTCTCAGTGTCATCTCGCTCGGATTACAAAAGACATAAACCCCCGTTAAAGCCCAATGACACCAATAATGATAACGATATTAGCGTCCACACCAGCCAACAATATCGTCTGTTTACTCCAAGTCTGTCGCTTTAAATTCTCCAGCTTGTTAAAGCAGGATGGATTCTGATTGGCTGTCAGTGTTTGTATCGTATTCTAACGATGTCATTTTTCTGTGCCTTTATCGTTATCGCTGTCGTTATCTTTATAGTTATCGTCTTTGGTGTGAATAGGGCTTAATCAGATCTGGCCAATTAAATCCGATTGATGTGAGTTTTTATTCATATTGTGCTTCTAGTCCAATTATGACGGGATAATTAGGATCCATGTGAACACAGCTACTGACTCATCCGTCCTGAGGCGTAACCACATTAAAAATACTATCGTGTTTTTGATTGTATATATTATAATATTTACAACACTTTGTTAATGAATGCTACAGCATTCTGTAATATTAACTACAGTTGATAATAAATACTGTAGTATACTTTAGTTTTTACTACAGTAAATGTAGTGTGTTGTTGTATAATAAACCCTATAGTTGTTGAAAACTTAGTACAGTATTGGGTAAAGTAATTAGTATAGTCGTTATACGTGTCTCTGGAGCACAAAAGCAGTCATAAGCAGCACAGGTATATTTGTAGCAATAGCCAATAATATATTGTATGGGTCAAAATTATAATTTTTCTGTTATGACAAAAATCATTAGATATTAAGATCATGTTCCATGAAGGTATTTAGTACATTTCCTATCATAAACTCAAGTTTTGATTAGTAATATGCATTGCTAAGAACAACTTTAAAGATGATTTTCTCAATATTTCGATTTTTTTTTGCACCCTCAAATCCCATATTTTCAAATATTGTCCGATCATAACAAACCATACATCAACGGAAAGCTATTTATTCAGCTTTCAGATGATGCATACATCTCAATTTCGTCACATATCACCACAGCATCTATAATAATTACCACAACAAATTAATTAAAGTACTTTACTGTAGTATTTTAAGCCTCTGTCTCCTCACAGACTGCTATCGCTACACGGCTCTGGTCTCGGCGGAGCCGGTGGTTCTGGAGGGGCCCAACACGCAGCGCTCGTCGTGTCTGTGGCACCTGAGGGCCCCCACGGGCTCCCGGCTGGAGCTCAGGGTCGAGTGGCTCCTGAGCGAGTGTCGCGACCGTCTGATCATCTACGACTCGGTCACGCCGACAGACTCTCATCTCATCACCTCGTGAGACTCGTACTCATCTCTGGTTCTGATCCCGAGTGTGTAACACAGATTGTGATCGAGTGTCTCGTCTGTCTCAGGCTGTACGGATGCAGTCGGTATGAGCAGACGGTGCAGCTGCTGTCGTCTGCTGATTGGATGACCGTGGTTTGGAAACAGGGTCTGTACAATTACAAGGATCCGTTTTCACTGAGCGCGCGAGTCTGGCCGGACCAGGGTAATCATCACCAATTAATATTTACACTTAAATACTTTTGTATTTTTTTATTTTGTTAAAATTTAATATTAGCATTTTTTATTGTATTATTTGTTTCTGTATTTTGCGTAATATTCCATAGTGTTTCTGTATTTTGTATTATTTTTATTTAATACAATTTTTAATAATTGTATTTATTTATTTTTATTGTATTATTTATTTCTGTATTTTGTGTAATATTCCATAGTATTTCTGTATAATTTTTTAGATTTTTTATTTGATTTAAAGTCTAATAATTTTGTTTAATTTATTAGCATTTTTTTTTTTTTGTATTTTGTGTAATATTCCATAGTATTTGTATTTTATTTTTCGATTTTTTTTTTATTTAAATTGTAATAATTTTATTTGTTATTTATTTGTATTGTTATTGTATAATTTTTTTATGTGTTTTGCATAATATTCCATAGTATTTTTGCTTTTTTAAAATATTTTTTATTTAATTAAAATGTTAATAATTGTATTTATTTATCTGCATTTCTATTGTATTATTTTTTCTTCATTTTGTGTAATATTCCATGGTATTTCTTTCATTCCTTTTTTATTTTACTTTTTTTCTTTATTTATTTGCATATTTTATTATATATTTTTTGTGTAATATTCCATAGTATTAGTGTATTTTTTTTCTTTCTATTTTTGTATTTTATTTCAATTTTTTGTGTTTTTTGTATTTTTTTTTAAATTATGCATTGCATTTTGTTGTGTTTGGGGGATAAAGTAAATGTTTTTCCACAGATGTTTTTCTTACAGTGTAGGAGTGATGCAGATTGAATAGAGATATCCTTACTTCACTGTAATTCTTTTGTCTGGAGTGTTGTTAAACGATCCTGTGCTTGTGCATTACAGATTGTTCCTACAGTGTTGTGTTGGAGAAGATAGACGGCGTCCAGGGCATTTTACGGACGCCCTTCTACCCCAGTTATTACCCTCCCGACACCAACTGCACCTGGATCTTTACTGTAAGACCGTCGTCAGGCAATTCAGCGCATTTACCTGGACTTACACTCTTTAAAGGTGTCATGGACTGCCTTTTTAAAATGATTTTGTACTGTTCTCTGAGGTCCACTTATAATGCTATCAAGATTTTTACTTGAGAAAACACCCACTGCTGTGATTGGCTAATACTTGTGTTTGACAGCATACAACCTTCACAGACAGACGCTGCTGTGATTTATTGCTATGCATAAATACTCAGTATATCAAACAATCTGTTTAACAGACAAAGCAATAGTGATCACGTAATGAAAACAGTTACTCACACTTGTGTTGCGATATTACTGTCAGATCCAATATAGTCGCACAGCATCGTCTTTTAGTTTCAATCTTATTGAAAATGACAGTGATGTAGAATCGGTGGGTGGGGCTAAACAGGCAGTTGTAGAATCGATGGTCGGGGCTAAACAGGCAGTGATGTAGAATCGGCGGGCGGGGCTAAACAGGCAGTGATGTAGAATCGGCGGGTGGGGCTAAACAGGCAGTTGTAGAATCGGTGGTCGGGGCTAAACAGGCAGCGATGTAGAATCAATGGGCGGGGCTAAACAGGCAGTATTTTCAGAATCGGTGGGCGGGGCTAAATAGGCAGCGATGTAGAATCGGTGGGCGGGGCTAAACAGGCAGTGATGTAGAATCGGCGGGTGGGGCTAAACAGGCAGTTGTAGAATCGATGGTCGGGGCTAAACAGGCAGCAATGTAGAATCGATGGGCGGGGCTAAACAGGCAGTGATGTAGAATCGGCGGGTGGGGCTAAACAGGCAGCGATGTAGAATCAATGGGCGGGGCTAAACAGGCAGTATTTTCAGAATCGGTGGGCGGGGCTAAACAGGCAGTATTTTCAGAATCGGTGGGCGGGGCTAAATAGGCAGCGATGTAGAATCGGTGGGCGGGGCTAAACAGGCAGTGATGTAGAATCGGCGGGTGGGGCTAAACAGGCAGTATTTTCAGAATCGGTGGGCGGGGCTAAATAGGCAGCGATGTAGAATCGGTGGGCGGGGCTAAACAGGCAGTTGTAGAATCGGTGGTCGGGGCTAAACAGGCAGCAATGTAGAATCGGTGGCCGGGGCTAAACAGTCAGTGGTGTAGAATCGGTGGGCGGGGCTAAACAGTCAGTGATGTAGAATCGATGGGTGGGGCTAAACAGGCAGTTGTAGAATCGGTGGTCGGGGCTAAACAGGCAGCAATGTAGAATCGGTGGGCGGGGCTAAACAGGCAGTGATGTAGAATCGGCGGGTGGGGCTAAACAGGCAGTTGTAGAATCGGTGGTCGGGGCTAAACAGGCAGCAATGTAGAATCGGTGGGCGGGGCTAAACAGGCAGTGATGTAGAATCGGCGGGTGGGGCTAAACAGGCAGTTGTAGAATCGGTGGTCGGGGCTAAACAGGCAGCAATGTAGAATCGGTGGGCGGGGCTAAACAGGCAGTGATGTAGAATCGGTGGGCGGGGCTAAACAGGCAGTTGTAGAATCGGTGGTCGGGGCTAAACAGGCAGTGATGTAGAATCGGTGGGCGGGGCTAAACAGGCAGTTGTAGAATCGGTGGGTGGGGCTAAACAGGCAGTGATGTAGAATCGGCGGGTGGGGCTAAACAGGCAGTTGTAGAATCGGTGGGTGGGGCTAAACAGGCAGCAATGTAGAATCGGTGGGTGGGGCTAAACAGGCAGCGATGTAGAATCGGTGGGCGGGGCTAAACAGGCAGCGATGTAGAATTGGTGGGCGGGGCTAAACAAGCAGCGATGTAGAATCAATGGGCGGGGCTAAACAGGCAGCGATGTAGAATTGGTGGGCGGGGCTAAACAGGCAGCGATGTAGAATCGGTGGGCGGGGCTAAACAGGCAGCGATGTAGAATCGGTGGGCGGGGCTAAACAGGCAGCGATGTAGAAACAAGCATTGATTTTCTTCTGCAGAGTTTATCCACACTATTACATTATAGAGTAGAATATTTCGCAAGCTGATGTTTTGGCAGACTGCCTTTGAAGTTTGACTGAGTTTAACTTACAGGATGTTTTTATAGTTTTACAGAGACTTCTCATATGTCACAAGATCAAGGGAATTTTGGTTTCTCAGTTCATGACCCCTTTAAAGTCGACATGATGTCAGAATTTACACAATGAATTTTCTTAAAGGGCTGAAATGCAGCTTTCCCGTAGCTCAAACAGTAGATAATGTCTCTAACTATGCTAATTAGCATTTAACAATTTTCACAGAAAAACTGCTAGCAAATTTGATGAAACTGAAGTAGAAAGACTGAAATAGTTTTTTTTTTTTATCAGAAATGCACTTCAATAATCTTTCTTTTAAATTACAACATTTACAGTGCAGTGAATGTGGACAGAAAAGCACATTAAATTAATTTGACTCAAATACTCCCGTATTTACCCGTATTTATTAAGCGCCATTTTAGTCTCAAGTGCTGAGAATGAATAAAAGTTACTCCTAATTTCAATTACATTACCGAAGAACATCATTACTGACTTCAATCGAGCGCGAGTATTATATTCTCCATTTTCTCTTGAAAATGGTTTAGTGTCAAATGTGTGTTGAATGTAAACTCTATTAGGAATTTAACTATTCAATGTAAATTTATCTGAGAATATTCTTAAATAAGGAAATCTATTCAGTGATTGGTCCATGCGTATGTCATCATACAAAATCCCGTTTGTGGCACAGCAAAGTGTTGTGAATCATCTACTGACACTTAAGATTTAGTCCTACACTTCGCTTACATTTCGACTGAGATGCTTGATTACTAGTTTTTAAACGCAGCTTTGAGTCAAGAGTTTTTTTACACTTCTTAGCAGTGTTCTTGAGAGTAATTCTTAGAGGCTTGATAAATACAGGCCAAGGTCTCCTGAAGTCATATGATGTTTTTAAATAGTTTTTAGTATGCATGAGCTGTATGCATGTGAAGCAGTAAGGGGACTGAAGTCTGTATCTGTGTGTTCAGGTGCCGTCGGCGGAGTTCGGTCTGACTCTGTCCTTTGAAGGATACGAGCTGAGCCGCGCCAGTTACAGTCAGACCTGCACACAGGGCAGATGGAGCATCCAGAGCCGCAGGTCAGTGTGTGTGTGAGTGTGTGTGTGTGTGTGTGTGTGTGTGTGTGTGTGTGTGTGTGTGTGTGTGTGTGTGTGTGTGTGTGTGTGTGTGTGTGGTGTGTGTGCGTGTGCGTGTGCGTGTGTGTGTGAGTGAGTGTGTGAGAGTGTGTTTGTGAGTGTGTGTGTGTGTGTGTGTGTTTGTGAGTGTGTGTGTGTGTGTGTGTGTGTGTGTGTGTGTGTGTGTGTGTGTGTGTGTGTGTGTGTGTTTGTGTGAGTGAGTGTGTGAGAGTGTGTTTGTGTGAGTGAGTCTGAGTGTGTGTTTGTGTGAGTGAGTCTGAGTGTGTTTGTGTGTGTGTGTGTGTGTGTTGTGTGTGTGTGTGTTTGTAAGTGTGTGTGTGTGTGTGTGTGTGAGTGTGAGTGTGTGTGTGTGTGTGCGTGTGTGTGTGTGTGTGACTGTGTGAGTGAGTGTGTGAGAGTGTGTTTGTGTGTGTGTGTGAGTGTGTGTGTGTGTGTGTGTGTGTGTGTGTGTGTGTTTTGTGAGTGTGTGTGTGTGTTTGTGTGTGTGTGTGTGTGTGTGTGTGTGTGTGTGTGTGTGTGTGTGAGAGTGTGTTCTTGTGTGAGTGTGTGTGTGTGTGTGTGTGTGTGTGTGTGTGTGTGTGTGTGTGTGTGTGTGTGTGTGTGTGTGTGAGTGTGTGGGCATGTTTATGTGGTTTATGAGGACACAAATTTGTATAATGACATGGGTATGA
>CM049830.1:35355640-35375640 GCA_027422435.1 Schizopygopsis pylzovi | reverse complement strand
TTAAAACCAATCTTAAGCCGTTTCATGTTGATGTCAACATTAGCATATTCCCCGCCCACTTGTTGCCACTAGGTGCCGCTTTTCTGTTTCCCCGGTAATGTTGTACACAAAGTAACACTGCGCTCTGCTTTAAATTAAATCGACCAATCAGAGCAGATTAGCGTCATGCAAAGGAGGAGTTTGGAAAAATTTATAGTTTGGGAGTCGTTCAGCAAATAAATGCATATTATAAGAAAAACAAAGTGTTTTTTGACCTTGCATGCATGTCCCAAAACCAAAAAAAAACATAACCCATAAATTTGATTAACACTGGGGCAGTCGTGGCCTAGTGGATAGAGCGTTGGACTTGTAACCCGAGGATGTGGGTTCGAATCTCGACTCCGGCTGGAATTGTCCACGACTGAGGTGAGACCCTTGAGCAAGGCACCTAACCCCCGACTGCCCACTGCTCCAGGTGTGTGTGTGTTCACTACTGTGTGTGTGCTTCGATGGGTTAAATACAGAGAACATATTTCACTGCTGGTTATACTTTGTATAAATCTGTATGTGTCTCATAATCATCTGAGCTTAATATTTTTTTTGTAACAATCACGAGGCCAAAAAAAGAGATGCACCGATCTATAACATGCATTTTGAAAATATATAAAGTTAATTTATATTTTAGTATAATGGAGACTTTATGGGCTCCCTGCGGTTTCCACATCTCATTTTTTCCCCATCATCATGTCCCTTTAGGGGCTCCGTAGAGCACTAGAAAACCAGATTTGGAAATCTGAAAAAGTGTGTATCTGGATCAGGGTGATCCAGCACAGAAGTAAGATGGGTTCCCTGATCCTGGATAGCAAAACATGGGATTCCCAAACCCAGATCATTCTGATCCAGATTAAACTTTTTGAACAACTGGCTCCTGGGCCCGGTTTTTCAAAAGGTTTAATCCGGATAAAATTGATCCGGATTTAGTAATCCTTTTTTTGCGATCCGTGATCACGTAATCCAGCTAACTTTTGGAGCCAGTTTTTTAAAGCAACATCGGATTGGATCAATCTGATTCGGATAGGAACTTTTCAGGATCACCAAATCTGGATAACCAGTGCTGGATAACCAGTGCTCAAACAGGATAGGAAATCACAATGTAGAACTATAGATATGTAAAGAGCAACAAGTAGAATAGCCAGTGTGGGGTCAATATAAGTTTATTTTTATTTGAAATGAAAACCCACACATTTAAAAAAAACTAAAAACAAGAAAAACCCCACCACATCCTCTTCCAGCAGTCCGCTCATCTGAGACCTACAACACAAACACTGTACATTGAGGATATTTATAACAAGTATCAAGTATAGATGTATTGAATAAAAAAAAAAAGACAATGTCAAATACTCCACAATAATTTCAGACTTCCTCATCTGATGTGGAGAGACTAGCTTGTCTGAGCGTAGCCTTTAGGAGGCGGATCTCAAGTCTGGCCTTGGTTTGCTGCAGTTTGGTCAGAGTCAGTTGTTCCTCTGCCAGACGAAGCTGTGCTTCTGCCCTTTCAGTCTCTTTTTGCAGAAGTGCCTTGTAATCTTCATCTTTGTTTGATGAAGGGCGCTTCAAGCCTTTCCTCTGAGATCCTGTGGCAACTACCACTGGCTCAACCAATGAGGATCCAGCTTCTTCCTCAGGAACAGAGCTGAGATTCAATATAAATACGCTCTCTGGATCAGCCTCAGGAGGAACTGGCAGATTCTCCTCCTCCTCAATCCAAGGCTCGCCATCCCCTACAACACCTTGAATACCATGGAGAGCTTGCGACTTCTCACCTCCAATGATGTCGAGGACCACATCTGTGTAATCTCCCCTCTTAAATGGCTTGTTGCCTGTTTGTGGGTTTTTGGCTTCAGCATGGTCCTTTGTTGCCCTGGCCTTAAGATTCTTCCACCGCAATTTGATTTGGTCTGTGGTCCTCCTCTGGCCAGACCCTATGGCATTCACATTTTCTGTGATTAAAATCCAAACATCATTTTTCTTTTTGTTGGTATCCTTAGCAGAATTAAAACTTCCCACTATTGTTCCATAATGGCACCGAACACCCTCTAGTAGTGCATTGGTTTCAGCAGCAGTGAAGTTACAGCTTCTTGAGTCCATGGTTCCGTTGCTTTACTATAGTGAACATTGTTCATCAATTATAGGCCTTGGGTCCAATTGCCTCAATTGAACGCAAGCCAAAACTAATCAGTTGTAATAGGTGTGTTTGAAAAGACCAACTACACTGCCATATAAATCAGCCTTTCTCAGAGGATTCACAGAGAGACAGTGAAATGGCAGGTGTTGTCCACCGCCACCACCACTTTGCCAGGAGAGGATACCGTCAAAGGGTGTATGTTGAACGTACCAAGCCACTGGAGCAATACACCACTGAGGAGCTGTATGTCCGGTTTCGCTTTGGGAAGGCTGATATAGAGTACCTTGTGAACCTTCTCAGGCCAAAACTTCAACACAGAACCCGAAGGAGTCACGTTCTGTCTGTGGAAGACCAGATCCTCATTGCTCTCCGATTTTATGCATGTGGGACTTTCTATCAAGTTGTTGGTGACTATATGGGAGTGGTGAAATCAGCTGTGTGTGATGTGGTGAGAGATGTGTCAATCGCACTGGCCAGCCTGGTCAATGAATTTGTTTCTTTTCCAAAGGACAACCAGATTGCCCAGGCCAAGCGCAGCTTTTTTCTTTTGGGGAATATGCCCAATACTATTGGAGCAATCAACTGCACACATGTGCATATACAAGCACCTCGTGAGAATGAATGGGAGTTTATAAACAGAAAGGGGAGGCACAGCATCAATGTCCAACTTGTGTGTGATGCTGACCTCATCATCACCAACTGCGTTGTCAAGTGGCCTGGGTCTGTCCATGATGCACGCATCCTGAGGGAGAGCGCTCTATATAGAGACCTCCAAACCAACCGACCGGATGGCGTAATATTAGGAGACAGTGCCTACCCACTCCTACCATGGCTGATGACTCCTTTTCTAACAGCAAATACACCGGCGCAGGCACGCTTCAACACTGCTCATTGCAGAGCAAGATGTGCAATTGAGAGTTTAAATGGAGTTCTTAAGAGGCGCTTTGCATGCCTTAACTACCTGAGAGCGGAACCACAGAAAGCATGCAACATAACCCTTGCCTGTATTGTCCTGCACAACATCGCTACTAAGCGCAATGTCCCTCTCTGTGCTGACAGTGATGCACCTGAGCCCTTTGGAGACCCTAACCAACCTCCTGCATTCTGCCAGAACGAGCAAACAGGACGTGCAACAAGGGACGCAATAGTTAGACACTATTTCTGATTTGGATTTGTTTTGGATTTCAAAAATCAGTGATTGCCATTCTTTGCATTTTTTTGGTTATTCTGTAATCATTGCATGCATCACTAATAAATATTCTAAAAACAAAAATATTTTTGATTGTGATGAATATATACAGTGGGGCAAAAAAGTATTTAGTCAGCCACCAATTGTGCAAGTTCTCCCACTTAAAAAGATGAGAGAGGCCTGTAATTAACATCATAGGTATACCTCAACTATGAGAGACAAAATAAGAAAAAAAAATCCAGAAAATCACATTGTAGGATTTTTTAAAGAATTTATTTGCAAATTATGGTGGAAAATAAGTATTTGGTCACCTACAAACAAGCAAGATTGCTGGCTCTCACAGACCTGTAACTTCTTCTTTAAGAGGCTCCTCTGTCCTCCACTCGTTACCTGTATTAATGGCATCTGTTTGAACTCGTTATCAGTATAAAAGACACCTGTCCACAACCTCAAACAGTCACACTCCAAACTCCACTATGGCCAAGACCAAAGAGCTGTCAAAGGACACCAGAAACAAAATTGTAGACCTGCACCAGGCTGGGAAGACTGAATCTGCAATAGGTAAGCAGCTTGGTGTGAAGAAATCAACTGTGGGAGCAATTATTAGAAAATGGAAGACATACAAGACCACTGATAATCTCCCTCGATCTGGGGCTCCACGCAAGATCTCACCCCGTGGGGTCAAAATGATCACAAGAACTGTGAGCAAAAATCCCAGAACCACACGGGGGGACCTAGTGAATGACCTGCAGAGAGCTGGGACCAAAGTAACAAAGGCTACCATCAGTAACACACTGCGCCGCCAGGGACTCAAATCCTGCAGTGCCAGACGTGTCCCCCTGCTTAAGCCAGTACATGTCCAGGCCCGTCTGAAGTTTGCTAGAGAGCATTTGGATGATCCAGAAGAGGATTGGGAGAATGTCATATGGTCAGATGAGACCAAAATATAACTTTTTGGTAAAAACTCAACTTGTCGTGTTTGGAGGAGAAAGAATGCTGAGTTGCATCCAAAGAACACCATACCTACTGTGAAGCATGGGGGTGGAAACATCATGCTTTGGGGCTGTTTTTCTGCAAAGGGACCAGGACGACTGATCTGTGTAAAGGAAAGAATGAATGGGGCCATGTATCGTGAGATTTTGAGTGAAAACCTCCTTCCATCAGCAAGGGCATTGAAGATGAAACGTGGCTGGGTCTTTCAGCATGACAATGATCCCAAACACACCGCCCGGGCAACGAAGGAGTGGCTTCGTAAGAAGCATTTCAAGGTCCTGGAGTGGCCTAGCCAGTCTCCAGATCTCAACCCCATAGAAAATCTTTGGAGGGAGTTGAAAGTCCCAAAATATCACTGCTCTAGAGGAGATCTGCATGGAGGAATGGGCCAAAATACCAGCAACAGTGTGTGAAAACCTTGTGAAGACTTACAGAAAACGTTTGACCTCTGTCACTGCCAACAAAGGGTATATAACAAAGTATTGAGATGAAATTTTGTTATTGACCAAATACTTATTTTCCACCATAATTTGCAAATAAATTCTTAAAAAATCCTACAATGTGATTTTCTGGATTTTTTTTTTCTTATTTTGTCTCTCATAGTTGAGGTATACCTATGATGTTAATTACAGGCCTCTCTCATCTTTTTAAGTGGGAGAACTTGCACAATTGGTGGCTGACTAAATACTTTTTTGCCCCACTGTATATGAATTAGTGACAGAATAAAATTTATTGTTTTTGGTCAATTTTGACAGCTGTTTGGGGGATTATACTGTAGGCCTATACTGAAAGGCTGAATACATTAAAGCCTACCTAATCACTGTAGCCTGACGGACGAACAAATACAATTAAAACCTTATGAATAAATAGGATATCTTGTAAGATACTGCATGATCCAAATATAGTATTATTTTATACATTTTTAAAGTTTTCATTACATTTTGGCCATGAAATCCATGCTGAATCCACCCTTCTGATGGGATCAGTTTAATCCAGATTTTTTGGATCAAAGTGATCCAAATCCTACAAAAAAGTTCTAAAAAAACCCAAACTAAAGGTTTGATCCGGATCAAAATCAAGATTGGATTACGTGATCTAATCCGATTATGTAATCCGTTTTTTCTTTTGAAAAACACATTTTCAAGATTTGATCCAATCCGTTATCCAAAATCCTAGTGGATTACTTTTGAAAAACCGGGCGCTGGAGATCAAACATGATTAGAGGTTTACATCTTTATTTCTCCTTCATCTCTGTGTGTGTGTGTCCATTAGGAGCGGTCAGTGACGTTCTGCAGAAAGTCGACGTGCGATTGGTCAGTGAAGACGCCTGTGTGCGTTCCTATGGTTACATGATCACGCCCAGAATGATCTGCGCCGGGTATCGCAGCGGAGGGAAGGACTCCTGTCAGGTGACCCAGTGTTTGGGAAAGTTACTTTTAAATGTGATGCATTACAATATTGCTTTACTCCCCCAAAAAGTTACTTTTTATGGAAAGTAATGTGTTATGTTACTTTTGAGTTACTTTTTAAATCTGGACAGGGCTTGCTTGTTTGTTTTTAATGTAAATTACAAATTGTTTGTTTAAATGTTAAAGCCCTTTCACACCAAAAGTGAAGTGAATCCGGCTCAGACTGAAGGAAATGTAAATTCACATCTGTACAGTAGAGGGCGCCGCTCAAACTAATCATATGAAGAATATGATGCAGTTCAACACTATTCAGCAATAACTAAAACTAAGTGTCTATTTACTTTAACTCCGCCCACCAACGTGTGATTGGCGAGTCAACACTGGAAAAAGACGCTAGTTTTATGTCAGTTTCAGTGGCGTTGATGGTAAGGTGCGTGTTCGTGTTCGAGTCCATCTTTTGCCGAACTTTTTTCCCTTTTCAAATCACATATCGCATCGGAAAGGCATTTATTTTGAATAAAATAAAAAATAAAAAAATACAAGTAAATAATAAAAAAGTTGAAAATAAAGTATGGGAGATGGTTTGGGTTGGTGTAGGGAGGGTTTTATTGTCCCACTAAGGTGGCATCCTTTTAATAATTTGAATTAAAACTATAATTTACACTCAAAACGTTATTATTGCGTACTGTTTTGTAATGTACTACAATTCTGAGGTGCAGATAATTGGCAATATTTGCAATAAGTAATATAAATAGCTGAACATTTTGCTATTTTAACATAGTGTAAATGGAATCTATAGCTATTTGCACTTAGTGTAAATGGCATATCGTTAAAAAATACTACTATTTTCACTTGGTGCAAATAGCCACATTTATTAAAAAATGAATTTGTTATTTTTGCTTAGTATGAATGAATTGGATCATCGAAGGTCCGCAACAAAGACATTGGCTTAATAAAATGGGATTAAATACATAAATTATATTTGTCTTATTTAACATATTTAATTATAGCAAGTTTGTATAATATTCTGAGATTGCGTTTAACTGTTTTTATTTAATTTGAGGAACACTGAATGTGTTTTTGTGCATGTGAGATGAGTAAATACATGTTGATATTTAGTCTAGAATTATAGTAAGATCATGTTGATATTTAGTCTAGAACTACAGTAATATCATGTTGATATTTAGTCTAGAACTACAGTAAGATTCTGTTTATATTTAGTCTAGAACTATAGTAAGATCATGTCGATATTTAGTCTAGAACTACAGTAAGATCGTGTTGATATTTAGTCTAGAACTACAGTAAGATCGTGTTGATATTTAGTCTCGAACTACAGTAAGATCGTGTTGATATTTAGTCTAGAACTACAGTAAGATCGTGTTGATATTTAGTCTAGAACTATAGTAAGATCATGTCGATATTTAGTCTAGAACTACAGTAAGATCATGTTGATATTTAGTCTAGAACTACAGTAAGATCATGTCGATATTTAGTCTAGAACTACAGTAAGATCGTGTCGATATTTAGTCTCGAACTACAGTAAGATCATGTCGATATTTAGTCTAGAACTACAGTAAGCTCGTGTCAATAGTTAGTCTAGAACTACAGTAAGATCGTGTCGATATTTAGGCAAGGCAAGGCAAGGCAAGGCAAGTTTATTTGTATAGCACATTTCATACACAGTGGTAATTCAAAGTGCTTTACATAAAAAGTGAAATAATCATTCACAGCAATAAAAACAAGGAGTTAAAAATAATAAAATAAGGAAATTTAAAATGATATAGAAATTGATTTAAAATGAAATTTAAAACAGTTAAATAGAAAAGGATTATACATAAAATAATGCAGTCAGTTCGGACGTAGCACAGTGCTCATTCCAAATACAAAGCTAAATAGATGAGTTTTGAGTCTGGATTTAAATGTGGTTAATGTTTTAGCACATTTGATCTCTTCTGGAAGCTGGTTCCAGCTGCGGGCGGCATAATAGCTAAAAGCGGACTCCCCTTGTTTTGTGTGAACCCTTGGTATTTCTAACTGACTCGATCCTAATGATCTGAGTGGTCTGTTAGCTTTATATTCAGTGAGCATATCTGCCATATATTTAGGTCCTATACCATTGAGTGACTTATAAACGAGTAAAAGCACTTTAAAATCAATCCTAAATGTAACTGGAAGCCAGTGTAAGGACCTGAGGACTGGTGTTATATGCTCAGATGTTCTGGTTCTAGTCAGAATCCTGGCAGCAGTGTTCTGGATGAGCTGCAGCTGTCTAATGCTCTTCTTTGGAAGGCCGGTGAGGAGACCATTACAATAATCCACCCTGCTGGTGATAAAGGCATGAACAAGTTTCTCCAAATCTTGACTGGAAACAAAACATCTAATTCTTGCAATGTTTTTGAGATGATAGTATGCTGATTTAGTTACTGCTTTGACATGACTACTAAAGCTAAGGTCTGTCTCCAGAATCACCCCAAGATTTCTGACTTGATTTTTAGTTGTTTGACCCCTAGATTCAAGGTATGCATTCACCTTGAGAACTTCATCTTTGTTTCCAAATGCAATGACTTCAGTTTTCTCCTTGTTTAACTGAAGAAAGTTTTGGCACATCCAACTGTTAATTTCATCAATGCATTGGCAGAGGGAGTCAATGGGGCTATAATCATTTGGAGATAAGGCTAGGTAGATCTGGGTATCATCAGCATAGCTGTGATAGGCAATTTGGTTCTTCCTCATTATCTGACTTAGTGGGAGCATATACAGGCTAAACAAGAGCGGTGCAAGAATAGAGCCTTGTGGGACTCCACATGTCATGGACGTCCACTTAGACTTATGCTCTCCTATACTCACATAATAACCTCTCCCTTCTAAGTATGACTTGAACCATTTGAGTGCCATCCCAGAAAGCCCGACCCAGTTTTCCAGTCTCTCTAGAAGTATGTTATGATCGACAGTGTCAAACGCAGCACTAAGATCTAGTAGTACCAGCACTGATATTTTGCCAGAATCAGAATTAAAGCGAATATCATTTATTATCTTAATGAGTGCTGTCTCTGTGCTGTGATGCACGCGGAAACCAGATTGAAAATTATCCAGGTATCCATTTGAGTTTAAGTAGTTGTTCAGCTGATTAAAAACTACCTTTTCAATAATCTTACCTATGAAAGGAAGATTTGATATTGGTCTATAGTTGCTCAACACAGTGTTATCAAGATTGCGCTTTTTCAGAAGGGGCTTAACAACTGCAGTTTTCAGGGAGTTTGGGAAAGTCCCAGAAAGAAGTGAGGTGTTCACCACTTCTAAGAGATCTGCTTCTAAACAGTTAAGCACACTTTTGAAAAAAGATGTGGGAAGTGTGTCAAGATAGCAGGTTGACGATTTAAGATGCTGTACTATTTCTTCCAAAATTTTGCTATCAATTGTTTTAAAAACAGACATAGTCACTTCTTTTTGAGATTGCTGTCGAATCTGTGTGACCTCTGTATTACAGGAAGATGTGCCAATCTCCTTCCTGATATTACTGATCTTCTCTGAAAAGAAGGAAGCAAACTCATTGCATTTGCTGTCAGAGAGCATTTCACTGGGAATCTGACTTGGGGGGTTTGTCAGTCTCTCAACAGTAGCAAAAAGAGTGCGAGTGTTGTTTAAGTTACTGTTTATAAGGTTTGAGAAGAAGGTCTGTCTAGCTGTGGCTAGTTCCAAATTGAAAGCATGAAGGCTGTCTTTATAGATGCTATAGTGTATTTCTAGTTTCGTCTTCCGCCACATCCGCTCAGCTTTTCTGCATTGTCTTTTCATATTCTGAACTGCTGTTGATTTTCTCCAAAATGATTTTTGTCTGCCATTCTTCTTGCTGACCTTTATCGGTGCAATATCATCAATAACATTCTTAATTTTTGAGATAAATGAATCCAGGAGAAGATCAACAGAGTCGGCAGAAATGCTTGGTGTTAAAGATATTGCCTTCATAAATAGCACACTAGTGTTCTCATTAATGCATCTCTTTCTGACAGAGACAGATCTAGATTCAGTGGTGACAGAGATCAATATATCAAAGAAAATACAAAAGTGATCAGACAGAGCTACATCCTTAATGACAATGGATGAAATGTTTAGACCTCTACTGATGAGTAAATCTAGAGTGTGTCCACGATTGTGTCTGGGTCCGTGCACATGCTGAATCAGGTCAAAAGTGTTTAAAACTGTTACAATTTCTTTTGTAGTTTTGATTTCAGCATTGTCTATGTGAATATTAAAATCCCCTGCAATAGCAAAACAGTCAAACTCTGAGGAAATCATTGATAACAGTTCTGTGAACTCTTCAACAAAGGCTGGGGAGTATTTTGGGGGCCTGTAAATGATAATAAACAGAATGCGTGGGGCACCTTTCAGCACAATACCTAGATATTCAAAAGACAAGTACTGACCAAATGACACTTGCTTGCATTGATAAACATCTTTAAACAGAGCAGCTACACCTCCACCTCTCCTAACAGTCCTGCAGACACTTGTAAGAAGGCCCGGCTGGAACGATCCAATGACGGCAGTCGTTCCGCGGGTGAAGGGCTTTGCGTGTTACAGTCTTTCCTTTTCACGACACAACAAGAACATTAAAATGGAACACTTCTTCTTATATATTTTATCTCGTTATTTCATCTGACTCCATAAATGAAAAGGTTTTAATGATATCTGTGCATCATTAAAATATGAAAACGAATGATTTATTATTCTTTTCAGCTCCGTTTAATACTTTACCCGCTCAGATGTAGGGAAACTATATCGCTCAGAGGCCCTGTTTTTCACAGGTCTCACGGACACAATCTCGTCAGGCCCGGTCGTCAATCAGAGGTAATTATGGTTATGTATCTAAGATTTGCCGTCAATGCACACGTACACAATCATAGACATGGATAACCCCTTGGAGCCCCCTCAGAACTTTTAGTTCGTTTGTTTACTTCAGTAAAGGTTTTTGGCCATTATCAGATATGTTAGTAGGTCAATGTACAGCACTCGTAATAACTTTGGATTGGTCAAATCCTTGTTTAAAGTAACATTAAATCAAAAGTCAGAGGTATGGGCGTACCCGAATTTAGTTTGACCAGACGGCGTTCGCCGTCCCTAAACGGAATTAACCCGCCCCCGCATCCATAGTACACTTAAAAGACGCCGGGTATTAGCCGTCGCTAAACTGACGCAGGCTTGCGGAAATATACGAATCCGCTACTCTAATAGGGAGAAAGCAATCTTTAGAGGCAGTCAGAATAGAATCAAACGTTACAATTTATTAACCAGGTAATCGAAGCAATAATTCAAATCTCCAATGTTACAAGAATAGAATCATCAGTTAACAATACTACCTGGCAAATGAAAACTACACACAGCGATTTGTGTGGGCAGTCAGCCTACAGACTCCTGGAAATGAAACTACACACAAGTGATCTTGTGTGGGCAACCAGCTTACTAACGCCTGACCATACCTGGAACTGAAACTACACACAAGTGATCTGTGTGGGCAATCGACTTACTGACGCCCAGAACTTTGTGTCCCGTTTCCTTATAAACCCAGATAATTCAATAAGCCCACCAAATGGTGGTCTTGTTATTATAATTAGTCTTTAGAATTTTCAACCAAAAGGCTTCTTGATATCCTGTGGCAGGGAATGCTTATTTACATACAGGAGGCGATCTGAATAGAAGATCAGGGGGGAGGGCACACCCTTACGCTGTACACTATACTTCTCATATTTCAGAACTTCCTTTAGCTTTTCATTATGATTGGGAGAATGAGACCATTTTACCAGACGCACTGAGACATTTCAAAAGATATCAAACATGTATGGTTACTTTTTGTACATATTACATTGCATGGATTTTTCAGTGAATTTTAGGTGATGAGGGGAGGGTGGAATGGTGACTGCAGCAGGTCCATCATGCGGACCGTCAGCACAGGGTGTGAAACCCCCCAGTGTGCTGCGTCCTGGATGTTGCTGCTATATGCAAGAGATAGCTCCCGTTGATTACTGACACCAGGCCCACAGTTCCTCTCTAGGGGGGCCCAGACATTCTGGCACCGGGCTTACACACTTATAAAATTAAAGTTAGGAGGGGCTGTTTCAGTGAGGACTGTTGCACTGCAGTTGTCTTCTAGCCATGTTTCAATTAGAAACATAAAATCCAGGTTGTTTGTGGTTATTAAATCATTGATCACAAATGATTTATTTTTTAGTGAGCGAGTGTTTAAAAATGCTAACTTGATGGAATTACATTTTGTCTCTACAGCAATCTTAGACTGATGCATAACAGGCCGCAGATTAGATGGGTCAGCCGTACGCCTTTTGAAGGCCTTAGACCGTCTATCACGTGATAAAACAGAGATAGAGAAGGCTACAGGCACACTGGGTTCCCGCTTGTTTTGTAAACGTTTGTGAATGTTGCTGCTAGTATAGCGGGGACCCGACACATATCACTGAGAGCTGTTATCAGTTGTTTTTGGTTCACCTACAGCAGATGGAGGAGGGTTTGGGCCCTTGCGTTGTGGCAGCGGTCGGAGAGCTCTCACAGGAGGAGGCGGGAGAGCTGAGCCTGCAGTCTTTGGTGGTTGGGGGGCCCGCCGTTTTTTAGTTGATATCTGGGGACTTGCAGAGAGTTTGGTCCCAGCATACACCAATTCCTCCATTTTCTGTGAAAAGCTTAGAAGTGGAGATGCTGGAGAGAGGGATAGCGTGTCTGGTGAGCGGGGCATATTCTGTCCAGGTGCTGGAGAGAGGGATAGTGTTTCTGGTGAGCGAGGTTCTAGCTCTGGTGTTTCCGGTGACTGTGATGTGTTGTCCTGGCTTCCCAGGCTGTTTTCCAGAAAGTCGTCCTTGGGTGCTGAGTCTTGGAGCTGTTGTGATACGTCACAGTCTGCATGTGATGAGCTCTGTGGGCAGGGCTCAGCCGGGATGTCCATGAGCAGTGCTTGTTTTGGCTGTGTGGCGTTATCAGTATCCTTGTGGGATTCTTCAACCACATAATGACTCGGAAGCTGATATGAAGTCCTGTGGTCACTCATATTCTGTCCAGGTGAGTGTATGAGTGGATTGGCACACACCACTGAAGGATGACGGAGGGAGAAATAGAAATGGTCTTTTAGCACTCTTGCACCAAGTTTGTTTGGGTGGAGGCCATCCAGTTTAAACAGTTGTCTGTGCCCCCAGAAAATATTGAAGTTGTCGATGAAGTTGACTCCTTTTGTACTGCAGGTTCTTTGTAGCCATGTATTCAGCCCAAGCAACCGTGAAAACATGTTAGTTCCCCTTGCTGGGAGTGGACCACTGATGAACGACTGAACTTCAAGTCTTTGAAGTGTTTCAAAGAGTTCACTGAAATCTTGCTTAAGCAGTTCTGACTGTCCTATCTGAATATCATTCTTCCCCACATGGATGATGACTCGATTTGCAGTCTTGTGCTTCATCACAATGCTCCGAAGTTCCTTGTTCACATCAGAGACGGTTGCTTGAGGAAAGCAGCAGGTAGTAGCAGTCCTGGTTCTGACGTTTCTAATAATAGAGTCGCCCACTATCAGAGTCCTGGGCTCGGCTGCGCTCTGAGCTGAATGCCGCTGTCTGCTCGACCTATTTAGTCTAGAACTACAGTAAGATCATGTCGATATTTAGTCTAGGACTACAGTAAGATCATGTTGATATTTAGTTTAGAACTACAGTAAGATCATAATGATATTTAGTGTAGAACTACAGTAAGATCATATCGATATTTAGTCTAGAACTACAGTAAGATCATGTCAATATTTAGTCTAGAGCTACAGTAAGATCATGTCGATATTTAGTCTAGAACTACAGTAAGATCATGTTGGTATTTAGTCTAGAGCTACAGTGAGATCATGTCGATATTTAGTCTAGAACTACAGTAAGATCATGTTGATATTTAGTCTAGAGCTACAGTAAGATCATGTCGATATTTAGTCTAGAACTACAGTAAGATCTTGTCGATATTTAGTCTAGAACTACAGTAAGATCATGTCGATATTTAGCCTAGAACTACAGTAAGATCATGTCGATATTTAGTCTAGAGCTACAGTAAGATCATGTCGATATTTA
Organism: Schizopygopsis pylzovi; assembly: GCA_027422435.1. Lineage (NCBI taxonomy): Eukaryota > Metazoa > Chordata > Actinopteri > Cypriniformes > Cyprinidae > Schizopygopsis > Schizopygopsis pylzovi. The sequence continues at coordinate 35,361,792 of CM049830.1, read as the reverse complement.
GTCTAGAACTACTGTAAGATTGTGTCGATATTTAGTCTAGAACTACATTAAGATCATGATGATATTTAGTCTAGAACTACAGTAAGATCGTGTCGATATTTAGTCTAGAACTACAGTAAGATCGTGTCGATATTTAGTCTAGAACTACAGTAAGATCTTGTTGATATTTAGTCTAGAACTACAGTAAGATCGTGTCGATATTTAGTCTATAACTACAGTAAGATCGTGTCGATATTTAGTCTAGAACTACAGTAAGATCGTGTCGATATTTAGTCTAGAACTACAGTAAGATCGTGTCAATATTTAGTCTAGAACAACAATAAGATCGTGTTGATATTTAGTCTAGAACTACAGTAAGATCGTGTTTATATTTAGTCTAGAACTATAGTAAGATCATGTCGATATTTAGTCTAGAACTACAGTAAGATCATGTCGATATTTAGTCTAGAACTACTGTAATATCGTGTCGATATTTAGTCTAGAACTACTGTAATATCGTGTCGATATTTAGTCTAGAACTACATTAAGATCATGATGATATTTAGTCTAGAACTACAGTAAGATCGTGTCGATATTTAGTCTAGAACTACAGTAAGATCGTGTCGATATTTAGTCTAGAACTACAGTAAGATCTTGTCGATATTTAGTCTAGAACTACAGTAAGATCGTGTCGATATTTAGTCTAGAACTACAATAAGATCGTGTCGATATTTAGTCTAGAACTACAGTAAGATCGTGTCGATATTTAGTCTAGAACTACAGTAAGATCGTGTCGATATTTAGTCTAGAACTACAGTAAGATCGTGTCGATATTTAGTCTAGAACTACAGTAAGATCGTGTCGATATTTAGTCTAGAACTACAGTAAGATCATGTCGATATTTAGTCTAGAACTACCGTAAGATCATGTAGATATTTAGTCTAGAACTACAGTAAGATTATGTCGATATTTAGTCTAGAACTACAGTAAGATCATGTCGATATTTAGTCTAGAGCTACAGTAAGATCATGTTGATATTTAGTCTAGAACTACAGTAAGATCATGTTGATATTTAGTCTAGAGCTACAGTAAGATCATGTCGATATTTAGTCTAGAGCTACAGTAAGATCATGTTGATATTTAGTCTAGAGCTACAGTAAGATTATGTTCACACACAACGCTCTGCACTTACTCATGATTTCTGTCACCATGGCAACACCAGAGCTGTCACTCATTGCATCAGAAACAAAGTAACTGTTACTTATTTGAAAAAGTAACTCAGATATTTCCTTCTAAATTAAAAAGTAATGCATTACTTTACTAGTTACTTAAAAAGTAATCTGATTATGTAACTTGTAATGTGTCACCCCAGCACTGGCTGTAAGCGTGATGAAGCGTGAGCTGCTGATTTACACATGTGTGTGTGTGTGTGTGTGTTTATCTCTCTGTCAGGGTGACTCCGGCGGGCCGCTGGTGTGTCAGGAGCCGTCTGGACGCTGGTTTCTAGCCGGTGTGGTGAGCTGGGGCCGAGGCTGTGGAAGGCCTGACTATTATGGGGTTTACACACGAATCACCAAACTCACCGGCTGGATCAAACGCCTCATTTCCTCCTGAGAAACACCTGAGCTCACCTGGGACCATTAAAAACTAAAAACCTCCCCAAACCGTTCCCCAGCGTTCAGTCTCTGTGCTTCGTGGGGAATGAGGTTTGATGAAGAGATATGTGGAAATGTTTAGCTAGAGTAGCTATATCCTCATTTAAAGGCATAGTTCAGCCAAAAATGAAAATTAGTCTATAATTTACTCACCCGCAAGCCATCCCAGGTGTATATGACTTTCTTCTTTCAGACGAATACAATCAGAGTTATATTTAAAAACGCGTCCAAAAAATGCATCCATCCATATTTAATAGTACCTCACACGGGGAGGGGGGGGGGAGTGTTGGGGGTTGGGAGGGGGTGTGAATAAAGGCCTCCTGAAGCTATTCTATCCATTTTTGTAAGAAAAATATCAATATTTAAAATGTTATATATAGTAATCCACATCAACCAGATGAGTCCTCCGCACAATCTGACTTTGCTACAGCCTAGAATTAAACTGCTGGTTTCGTCTGCAAAGGTGAGAACAGAAACACTGTTTAATACTTCTGATTGTAAAAAGCACTATTTAAATAACGGTGACTTGACTTGAATAATCTCTAGCTTCCGCTGAGAATATGCTAGTCTCGTGAGAACCAACGTTTGTTTACAGTAGCAAAGTTTCCCTACGAACTGACTGCACTGTATTTTATGTATACTCATTTTTTATTTCTAACTGTTCTAAATCTATTTTAAATCAATTGTAAAATCATTAAAAAAAATGTGGGTTTTATTGTTATGATTATTTTTGTTAATGATTATTTTACTTCCTCTTATGTAACGGACTTTGCATTAACATTGTGTATGAAATGTGCTGTATAAATAAACATGCCTTGCCTTACTTTAGCAAAGGACAACTAGTCTCCTCTTGGCTTATATCCAACATTTTTCTTTGCAAATCCTCGTTTTGTACTTATTCTAATGGATGCGCTTTATTGAACTTCTTTTGGACTATTGAAAAATAACACCCATTCACTGCCATTATAAAGCTTGGAAGAGCCAGGACGCTTTTAAACATAACTCCGATAGGATTCGTCTGAAAGAAGAAATCTTCATTTTTGAGTGAGCTATCCCTTTAATATCAGCTGCTCCAGAGAACATGTGTTTTTTAATGCATTTTATCTGTAATTATTTAGACAAAATAGTCTAGAATATCAGTTATATTCCACAACACTAAATAATGATTGACTTGTCATGTATCTGCAAATCATCATATTTTTTTTAGCAGAGGTCTTTAGATGATTCATATGAAACTGAATCTTCTGTCATCGTTTACTCGTGTTGATCCAAACCTGCTCGACTTTCATTCTTTCGTGGAAACCAAAGTGAGAAATTCTGTAGAATGAGACGAAGAGGAATCGATGATGAGCAGATTTATTTCACTTTTGAGTTCTTTTCCTGTAACACCTCTCTCTCTCTCTCTCTCTCTGTCTCTCTCTCTCTCTCTCTCTCTCTCTTTGTATCTCTCTCTCTCTTTGTATCCCTCTCTCTCTCTCTCTCCTCTCTCTCTCTCTCTCTCTCTCTCTCTATCTCTCTTTTTCCCTCTCTATCTCTCTTTTTCCCTCTCTCTCTCTCTGTATCCCTCTCTCTCTCTCTATCTCTCTTTTTCCCTCTCTCTCTCTCTCTCTCTCTCTCTCTCTATATATATATATATATATCTCCCTCTATCTCTCTCTTTATCTATCTCTCCCTATCTATCTCTCCATCTCTCTCTCTATCTCTCTTTCTCCCTCTCACCCCCCCTCTCTCTCTGTCTATCTATCTCTTTATCTCTCTCTATTTCTCTCTCTCTATCTCTCCATCTCTCTTTCTATCTATCTCTCTCTATCTCTCCATCTCACTCTCTCTCCCTCCTCTCTCTCTCCTTCCCTCTCTCTCTCTCTCTCTATCTCTCTATCTCTCCATCTCTCTTTCTATCTATCTCTCTCTCTCATCTCTCCATCTCACTCTCTCTCCCCTCTCCCCCCCCTCTCTCTCTCTCTCTCTCTATCTCTCTATCTCTCCATCTCTCTTTCTATCTATCTCTCTCTATCTCTCCATCTCACTCTCTCTCCCTCTCCCACCCCTCTCTCTCTCTCTCTCATCTCTCCATCTCACTCTCTCTCTCCTCTCCCCCCCCCCCCCCCCCCTCTCTCTCTCTCTATCTCTCTCTATCTATCTCTCCATCCCCCCCCCCTCTCTGAATGATACAATGTTGTAGAAAAGCAGCACTTTATGTAACTGATAAATGACAAGCAATGAAATGAATGTATAATCAATACAAATTCATATTTGCTGGAACAAATAAAGCCTTTGTACACACATTGTTGTGTTTTCTGCAGTGGATCTGGATCTTGAGACTGACGCCTCTCGACTCGCTCAAACAGTTGTGAAGACTTGCCATCATTTGCAGTTATATTATGTGATGTAACACACAATACATCAAATCCCAGCGATGCCACCTGAATACACTCATGCATATACTGAAATGAGATATCAGCGAGAGCTGCCATGTCCATCATCTCTCAGTCATGCAGGCAGAAATATTAGCTGTATGAATTCAATACAAGCCTAATGCGGTAAGTGATGCTTCATATTCCCTTGTGTTGTGACTGACAGACCAACATGTTATACTAATCATTTGTACTCAGAATTAAATCTGATAAAACTTCTCTTTGGGGGACAGAAACACTGATCTATAACAAATAATATACTTTTTTGAGTTTTTAAATAAGTCTATTCTGATCATCGTGGCTGTATTTAATTAAAAAAAATACAGAAAATAACGTTTTATATTTTAATTAGGGGTGGGCATAGATTAATTTTTTTAATCTAGATTAAAATGGCTCATTTGAATTCTGCCGAAGGCATTCAGTATATGTGTGCTACCCAAATAATGACTAAAAGTAAGTCTTTGAGAACGGGTTTCTCAAGCCAGGTGGCGCATTAGACCAGGGGCTCATCTCCTGTTTCCAAAATGCATCACAAACTGCTTGAGAAAGCTGTTCTACTATGATAATTGGTGATGAAAATAAACTATGTTCAATAAGATGTACTTGTGTTTACTAACTGTTTATTCAGTTAAACATGAATTGTGAACTGTAGGCCTACATAAGAGGTCGTGATTAACTGTTTACAGTTTCCATTGGGAAGCTTCTTAAAAATAAATTTCCCTGAAGCAAACCCGGCGGCTTCATAGCTGCATCCATGTTAGCACGTCACGTCTGATGTGGTAATTTCACAGTAACGTTAGGCATACACACAGGTTCGAAGCAGAGGGTGACACGGGAGTGAATTCTCAAGTTCACATGAGACCTAAAGCGCATCCTGTTTGCTTAAAAGCGCAACGTTTCGTTGTTATTCTGAGTGCACACAAATAAACGTAGAGTCTTTACAGATTCGAAAGATGTATTAGGCTACTTTTATCTGTATGACCAAAAATGACGGAGATTTTAAGAGCAAGTGAACGCACCGGAGCCTGTCCTGCAGCAAACGCGCTTCCACACAAACACTTCAATAGCGCACATTTCTCTAGGTTAACATCATATTGAGCGGCCATGTAAAGTTGCTACTACATTCATCTTTCAGATGAAAAGCCATATTTGAGGTTGATGAATGATAGGTGAGCGTTTGGATGTCCTGCCCGATTGTATTACCACACAGACCAGCCGTTAACAATCTGTCCATCACGGACTGCGAGCCTCTAGTTCGAAGACTCGTTCTCGCCCCCTACAGTGCAATTCGGCTAGGTATACATCCGCGCTAAAATATCAGGGTGAAAGTCATCATAGCTTGCGTAGTATAGACCCAGCTCCCAACCCAACTTTGAGAATAGATTAACGGCGATATTTTTTTTATCGCCCGATAAGAGTCTCACGTTAACGCAGCACATTAACGCCGATAACGGCCCACCACTAATTTTAATATACTTAAAAATGTAATTTATATCGTTGAATTTTCAGCATCATTACTCCAGTCTTCAGTGTCACGTGATCTTCAGAAATCATAATAATATACTGATTTATTATCATTATCATTGTACAAGAATATATAAGCTATTATACATTATACATTAACGTTATACCTACGCACAAATACATCATACATTATTTAGGATTCTTTGATGAATAAAGTTTAAAATAAACATTTTCTAACAATATAAATCAAGTTTTATATCAATTAAACACATCCTTGCTGAATAAAAGTTAAATAAAGAAAAAATGCACCGACTCTGGTAGTGTATAATATTACAAAATATTAATATTTTAAATAAACACTGTTCTGTTTAACTTTATTTTTTCATCAAAGAATCCTAAAAAACATAGGTTCCAAAAAAATAAAAAATTTATAAAAAATTTAAACATTGCTAATAAATCAGCATATTATTACGATTTCTGAAGATCACGTGACGCTGAATACTGGAATAATGATGCTGACAAAATTGCTTTTACCACAGGAATAAATGACAGATATTCATATAGAAAATATCTGTTTTAAATTGCAATATAATTTTACAATATCACTGTGTGTGCTTGATCAAAATAAATGCATTTTTTT
>CM049830.1:35298140-35348140 GCA_027422435.1 Schizopygopsis pylzovi | reverse complement strand
GACTGAACCCAGAGAGATGCAGGAGGAGGGAGGCGGGAAAGAGAGAGAGAGAATAAAGTGTGGAGACTCCTCCTAATGTAAGAGACACAGAAGGAGCTCCAGGACGCAGCGGTGAGTCTCAGCTTTACCTTTCTTCTGGCTTTCTCAAGTCTCTGCGTGATAGCTTCAGTCAAGTCAGGCGAGGTTTGTCATGTCGTGTATTTGGACTGAGATACAGTACGGTGTGAGGATTGTTTGGGAACTTGTGTGAGGACGTGGCTCTCTCTCTCTCATCTGGTTTTCATAAGTATAGCGTCTCAATGAATCATTCGTGTTTAAAAGCCATGTTATAGACTTCAAAAAGTGAAGAAAGACGGTTAGAGATGCTGCTGCTGCAGACACTAATAATAATGTGTTGAACTTACTCTGAAGAACAGAAAGAAAGATCCATAAATGTCCATTTTTAATCATAATGCTCCTGCTGCATGATGGGAAGACATCTCTCTGAGACCCCCAAAGAAAAAAAAGTTTATGAATGTAGTATTTTTTAAAAATGGGTAAATACATTTTGAAAAATCATATTTTATTCATATGTTTGTATATGTCCTCTGTAAATGGCATGAAGACATCAAAAAGGCAAAATCAATGGGATTTTTAAAAAAAATCACCAATTAATATTTAGGTTTCATGATTTTTTTATACTAAACTTTGTTTAAGGATGATACTCAACTATGTTTTAAAATATCTACACAATTATTTGACATACAATTTTGTTTTATGCAATATATGTGTGTAAAAATGTCCATAAACTGTTTTCCCATTAAACACTATACACTGTATCTAATTTGCATATTCATGTGTTGCTGTTGGGACAGCATGCTGACAAAATAATTATCATAATGGGAGTAATAAATGGCCAGATTTTCATCATAATATCTAATATTCCATAAGGCAAGGCAAGGCAAGGCAAGTTTATTTGATATAGCACATTTCATACACAGTGGTAATTCAAAGTGCTTTACATAAAAGAAAGTGAAATAATCATTCACAGCAATAAAAACAAGGAGGTAAAAATAATAAAACAAGGAATTTTAAAATGATATAGAAATTGATTTAAAATGAAATTTAAAACAGTTAAATAGAAAAGGATTATACATAAAATAATGCATTCAGTTCGGACGTAGCACAGCGCTCATTCAACAAATGCACAGCTAAATATATGAGTTTTGAGTCTGGATTTAAATGTTTCTAATGTTTTAGCACATCTGATCTCTTCTGGAAGCTGGTTCCAGCTGCGGGCGGCATAATAGCTAAAAGCGGACTCCCCTTGTTTTGTGTGAACCCTTGGTATTTCTAACTGACTCGATCCTAATGATCTGAGTGGTCTGTTAGGTTTATATTCAGTGAGCATATCTGACATATATTTAGGTCCTAGACCATTGAGTGACTTATAAACGAGTAAAAGTACTTTAAAATCAATCCTAAATGTAACTGGAAGCCAGTGTAAGGACCTGAGGACTGGTGTGATATGCTCAGATTTTCTGGTTCTAGTCATAAGACAATTGATTAATAATTAATTTTCCCATTCAATTATTATGTCTCCCAAAATGCGTAATAAACATGCTTTTAGTCCCGGTGTCCTCTACAGCGGACATGAATGAAATTAAGTCATATTTGAATTTGAAAACTCATATTTTCCTGAGATGTTGCTTTATGACAAACAATCAGATTTAAATGACAATTACTAAATATAATCATATTTCCATAAGTATTTTTCACTTAGTTGAATGTATCCATCTTTAAAGATCTAGACCGGTTCACGGTGAAATATCCAATCATGTATTATCTCCATAAAGAGCTGAATGTGCTCCGTACGACTTATATCTGTGACGTGGGATGTCTCAGAGACATACACTCAAATATAACGTCCCCTACAGAGGCACAGACTCCAGAGCCGGGTCTCCGGAGGATATAACAGGGTGGGTTATATTTTAAGAGGGAGCGTATATAAATTATATACGGCTCACACACACGGCGCTGTGTGTGTTAAATGTGTCTGATCGGGTGTGAACACAAGATTAAGATCATCTGAATTAGGGGTGCGCCGATCTGATATTCAGGATCGGTATCGCTTCCGGTGGCGCTGCTGAGTTCAGTCGCCTGTGAATTAGCTCCGCTCAGAATTGTGTTTTTTTTAACCTATTTTTACTTTTTACACGTGTAACGTCTGCAATGATTATTTACGACAAAAGAACACTTTTGGACATTGGGTAGCGCTACACTAACCTGATTCAGGACACTTTATCCGCAAATCCAACGTGGCCATTGGAGATACTTCGGAACACCGAGTTGAACAAAGGCCGCCTGAATAATCCCAGCAGGCGAAGGAAACACAGCGGGAGACGTGCTGGAATATGCAACAGACTGAGGAAAAGGGCTCACAGTCCTCCTCTACCGAGTATTCTGCTCGCTAATGTCCAATCCTTGGAGAATAAGATGGACGATCTTAGAGCCAGGATTAGTTTCCAATGGGACATTAGGGACTGTAACATCTTTTGTTTGACTGAAACATGGCTCACGCCGACGGTCCCGGACAGTGCGGTAACCCCGTCTGATAACTTTTCTGTTTTACGGATGGACAGAACAGCCGAGGCCGGAAAAACCAAAGGTGGTGGAGTGTGTTTCATGATTAACAAGAAATGGTGTGACCCCAGAAATATCTCCGTTCTGTTGCGTTCCTGCTCGCCTCATCTGGAACATCTCTCCATTATCTGCCGCCCATTCTATCTGCCCGGGAGTTTACATCGATTATGGCTACTGCTGTTTACATTCCACCACAGGCAGATATATCAACAAACATCCTGACGCTGCCCTCATCATCGCGGGGGATTTTAACAAAGCCAACCTCAGGCAGGTCATGCCTAACTTTCATCAGCATATATCCTGTCCAACTAGAGGACCGAATACACTCGATCATTGCTACACACAGTTTAAAAATGCCTACAAAGCCCACTCACTGCCGGCTTTTGGAAAATCGGACCATGCCGCCATTTTCCTCACACCGGAATATAAACAAAGGTTCGTTCAGGAACCACCGGTGGAGAGAGAAGTGACGCGCTGGTCCTCCCACTCTGAAGCTATGCTACAGGCGGCTCTTGATGACGTCGACTGGGACATGTTCCGGGCGAGTTCATCTGACGTCAGCGAATTCACGGATGTAGCATTAAGCTTTGTCAACACGCTAGCCGAGCAAGCTACTGAAACGGTAACAATAAGGACATTCTCTAATCAGAAACCGTGGGTGGACAGATCAATCCGTGATGCGATTAACCATCGCACTGCCGCATACAACGCCGGTCTGTTGTCAGGAAACATGAGCGAGTACAAAACATCGTGCTATGCTCTCCGACGTGCAGTTAGAGCTGCTAAACGCCGATACAGTGAGAGAATTGAGTCACATTTTCAGCTAAATGACTCTCGACGCATGTGGCAGGGACTGAAGACCATCTGTTCCTCTGGAAATAACTCCTCTGCAGAGGTGAGAGCAGATCCGTTGCTGGCCGAAGAGCTAAACATCTTCTACGGCCGCTTTGAATGTAATGGCGGCGCGACTCTGCCGATCAGCACGTCAGGAAGCAGCAGACAGAACAGCGATGATCATGTAATCACCGTGTCGGAGGACGAGGTTCGGAGGGAACTAAAGAGAGTGAACGTCAGAAAAGCAGCAGGACCTGATGGGATTACTGGCCGCGTTCTGAGGTCCTGTGCTGACATGTTGGATGTATGGATGTAAACGTTGTTTAATGAGTCCATATTTAATCCATATTTAATGAGTCCCTCGCTACCTCTGTGGTCCCCACCCCCTTTAAAAAATCTGTCATAATCCCTGTGCCTAAGAACAGTAAACCCTCTTGCCTGAATAACTATCGTCCAGTTGCCCTCACATCGACAGTCATGAAGGTTTTTGAGAGACTTTTAAAGAAACACATTTGCTCCTCCATCCCTGCTACCTTGGACCCTCTTCAGTTTGCCTATCGGCCAAATAGGTCTACTGATGATGCCATCTCTCAGGTCCTGCACTCCTCCCTCACTCACATTGACAGCAAAAATGGCAACTATGTAAGGCTGCTTTTCTTCGACTATAGCTCCGCTTTCAATACTATAGTCCCCACCAAGCTGGCTGTTAAACTCTCAGACCTCGGCATAACCTCTTCACTTTGTGACTGGATTCAAGATTTCCTCACCGGCAGACCTCAAGTGGTGAAAGTCGGCCAGTTCACCTCCAACTCCATCACCCTGAACATAGGAGCCCCACAGGGCTGTGTCCTGAGCCCCCTGCTCTACTCTCTATACACACACGACTGTGTGCTCTCACAGCTCCACTTCTATCGTTAAATTTGCTGATGATACTGTGGTTCTGGGCCTTATTAACAACAATGATGAGGCTGCATACTTGGATGAGGTAGAGAGACTTACATCATGGTGCCAGGACAACTGTCTCTCTCTGAACGTGAGCAAAACTAAAGAACTGATTATAGACTTCAGGAAGAGACAGCAGCGGCCCTACACTCCTCTTATGATCAGTGGGACCCCTGTGGAGAGGGTGAGCAGCTTCAAGTACCTCGGTGTAAACATCTCCGAGGACCTGACTTGGACTGCACACATTCAAACACAGGTCAAGAAAGCCAGGCAAAGACTGTACCATATGCGACAGCTGAGGAAATTCAGGGTCTCACCAGCAATCCTGAAAACTTTCTATTCAGGGGCCATAGAAAGTGCACTGACTCAGTGCATCTCAGTGTGGTATAGTAACACCACAAATCAGGACTGCAAAGCTCTACAGAGAGTCGTGCGCTTAGCTGAGCGCTCTCAGGGTCTGCTCTCCCCTCTCTGCAGGACATCTACCTCAAACGCTGCAAAAGCAGAGCTGCTAAAATCCTCAAAGACTCAAATCACCCTGGTAACCATCTTTTCATTTTACTGCCATCTGGCAAGCACTTCAGGAGCATGATGGCAAAAACAGAGACTGAGGAGGAGCTTCTTCCCCCAGGCCATCAGGCTCCTTAACACAAACTCAGTTTCATAAACATTTACAAGACTCATTTATTAACTGTAAAAACAATCACTATTCTCATCATCCGTATTGCCGCTACATGTATATACCCGGTAAAACCCGTTTGCACATCCCTGTTCATATTACTATTTATTAAGTCCCAGTATAGTGTTTTGCACATCTTATTTGTTTTGCACATTTTACTCTTTATTTCTCTTCTTTTTTATTACCTATATTTATATATATATATGCTCTTGTGTTGTGTTACTTTTACTTAATGTTTATTTTTATTTTTTTTGCACTGTCCACCGAGCGGACCTGACTTGATTTACATTTCACTTCTGATTATACCCTGTATAGTTTAGTATGTGACGAATAAACAAACCTTGAACCTTGAACCTTGATACTGGCATTATCTGCCGGATCTGGATATCAAATTCGATATTCTGCATAGTTAATATTGTGTTATTGTTAAGCCCCACAAAAGCCACAGACACATTATAAAACACCATAAAGTTCCGTGCATGATATTTCAAGTGTTCTGAAGTCATCACATAATTTAATGTGAGGTATAGATTAATATTAAGTTCATTAACTCTACGCTGCAGCTGTCTTTCATCCTCCATTCAGCGTTCAAACTGCGTTCGGTTACTAGAGTCAAGACAATAAACTCTCTCCACTGTTTCTATTATACTTGATCTGCAAATAAAGTGCAATGGTTTTGCATAAAATGATATGAGTCTCGTGCTGTTTCTAACTCGTGCTACTTTCTATCAGGTGTCTGTTAGATCACAACACTGTTGTAGAGAGCACTATGAAGGGTTCTTCACTAGCACAGTAACTGACGTTTAAAACGATTAAAAGAAAAGGCTCAATAAACTGTGGCACAGATTTAATACACTACGAATTAATATCTCTTTCCTTTGTGCTTTGAACTTCTTTAAGCAGACTCCGAAGCGCTGCGCCCACGCGCTGTAATTGTTTACCAGATTTAAAAAAAAAATCACCATTTTTTTATTTTATTAAATTGTGCACTCGTGATTTTTCTAGAGTAGCTTTTGCTACTGAATGATCCACTAAACTAGTTAATAAAAGTATTTTTGTCATATAGTATAATTATGTATTCATTCATTTGTTGTTTTTCTTACAGTAAAGTTGTCTATATTTAGTAGATTGTGTGTAAAACACAAAAGAGTGATGAGCAGATCAACACACTGAGATTAATTCTACACTGATAAAAAAAAACTGTGCTGGTATGGGATCGATACCGTTATCGGTAGATACTCAGAATTTTTGGTATCGGATCGATATCGGTATCGGTAGATACTCAGAATTTTTGGTATCGGATTGGTATCGGTAGATACTCAGAATTTTTGGTATCGGATTGGTATCGGTAGATACTCAGAATTTTTGGTATCGGATCGATATCGGCATCGGTAGATACTCAGAATTTTTTGTATCGGATCGATATCGGTAGATACTCAGAATTTTTGGTATCGGATCGGAATCGGTATCGGTAGATACTCCGAATTTTTGGTATCGGATCGGTATCGGTAGATACTCAGCATTTTTGGTATTGTATCTGTATCGGTAGATAATCAGAATTTTTGGTATCGGATTGTTATCGGTAGATACTCAGAATTTTTGGTATCGGATCGGTATCGGTAGATACTCAGAATTTTTGGTATCGTATCGGTAGATACTCAGAATTTTTGGTATTGGATCGGTATCGGTAGATACTCAGAATTTTTGGGTATCGGATCGGTATCGGTTCTGAAAAAGTGGTATCGAGCCAGCCCTAAAATTAACACTGGTATTGAACTAAACTGAATCAACATTGAACCGATTCGAACTGAACAACTGATGACATTTCTGTCTTTTGTAGAACTGAATTGAACTCACGCGGTTGTCTTTTAGCATTTTAAAGCACGAAATAAAGCTATTTTTATTGCAATATCAAATTATTTTGCACAAGTAAATGTACAACTTTTTAACATAGCTACTGTGAAGCTTTGATAATCTGTATCATATGAAGTGCTTTAGAAATTAAGGCAACCAAGTTGAATTTTTATGGAAATGCCAAGATATGCATTAAATCTTGAAATGCACGTAAAAATCGCATGCATTCGGTTGCACTGAAAATGTTTATATTTTAAAGTTTCTATAAGTGGCTTAATCAGTGGTGACTGTAAAGTTGACGTCCATGTGGCAGAAATATACAGTACAATTAATGCAGTTAATACAATCAAACAGACAGTTAACATTATTAACATAAATCATTATTTGTTGCAATTCAACTTAAAGCAAAGATTTGTAGTTTTGTATGTTGTCTGAGGAGTCGGCATCATCTCATCTCAGATCTTTTTTAAGAGTTTAAGAGCTTCTGTAATTACCCCGAGATGTCAGAGAAACAAATATAGACACATTAGCATAGCTTATAGCATAGCACGTGTTCAAGCCAAGCTAAAGAACGATAATGTGCACTTGATCAGATATAACGATCACACTTTATATTAGGTGGCCTTAACTGCTATATACTTGCATCAAAACATAAGTACATTGTACGTATTGTGTTCATATTGTAATGCGAAAGATATCCGCGGGTAGATTTCCTACGGGTCGGTTAGGGATTGGTTAAGTGGTATGGGTGGGTTAAAGGGTAAGGGATGGGTCATTGCATGCAGGTTTTTTTTATATAAATGCACAAGCATGCATGAGCACAATAAGTGCATTGCATCAAATGATTAATTTAAATGTAAGTAGATAGTAGTTAAGGCCACCTAATATAAAGTGGGACAGAAATTACAAGTGCAAGTACAAGTACAGATATATTATGTGAATGCTTGGCTAAAGAGATGCATCTTTAAATTTTTTTTCAGCTGCTTGCACACTTTACACACAAATCCAAGAACTGCACACAAAATGCAAAACAGCTCACATCTGGTGCAAAATGAAGCGCTGCATTCAAAATATCACAAACATGTCTCAAAATCAAACATTTGCAAACACAGTTGAATAAAAACTGTAATCTAGATTTAAACACCGTGCTCCTCGTCTGCAGGTGTCGTGATGTTGGCTGTGTTTCTGATGCTGCTGGCCTCCGTGGCATCCGTCCCGTCTCCATCCAGACCCACGCCCAGGTACTGCCGCAGGTGCTGCGATCACCTGGACCCGCCCCTGAGCCCCGTCCCCCAGCCTGCAGCCAATCACACGCCGGAGATCCACACCATCATTAACATGACCATCCTCAAAGGTGAGACGGAGTTGGATTCTGAAATCACACGCTCTACTTCTTTAGAACGAGTACTTTGTGACTATTATGACTGTATTCCAGATGCACTACTCCAGCTAACAGGGAACGTTCTCAAAATGTCTAAATAGCAATAACATTTTTCAGAAAAAAAGGTACAAAACATTATTAAAGTAATGTTTATGGAACCTTTTAGGAACATTTCAAAACAATGCACAACCTAAATTTGCTCCCTGCTGGATAATAACGTGTCCATTAGTTTTAGACTTGAGAATTTTATATTTTCATATTGCCTACTAAATAGTAGAATCATGCAGACTTTAAAGGGATCCCCGGGGTATTAAGACGGCGTATGGCTTAATATAACATAAATGATGTCCCATGAAACCCATGAAAGAAGTAAGTTAATTTCAAAAATCAACATTGTTTATGGACTATAGGGGGCGCCATTATTTATGAGCATTCTGCGTCGATGACGTCACTTGGTGAGCTACTGGCGCTTATTTCTATAGTCTTTGGCTTTTTACCCAAACACAACTCGGAAAATACAATACTGATACGAAACCACATTGTGTGTGAGGTTTTCAGTCGAAGGGCAACAAGAGAAGCAATGTAAGACTTTCCAAGCGATAAGAAAGATGACAAATAAAACTACATAAAGACCGCTTCTTTCTCTCTCCACTTTAGCGCTGATGTCTTCGGGTCTTTTAGTAGAGCACAGCTCCTGACAAAGCTTACAAACGGCAGAGATCAGTGGTGTTTAGACTCCTTGTGTGTGTGTGTGGGGGGGGGGGAGGTAAATCCATGGTACAGCATTTGGTTTAAACCTATACTTGTATCCATAAGCTCTTTCGGTCGCTGTGCTAATCATATCAGTATTTTATTTTCCAAATTGTCCATTCCGAATTGTGTTGTGGTAAAAGTAGCGCTAGTAGCTTACGTCATAAGAAAAATGGCACCCTCCATAGTCCAAAAAATATAAAATGATGTGATTAAAATAACATAAACATTCATGTGTTCATTCATTCTACAACATATTTCGGTACGATACAGCAATTACGTTATATTAAGCCATGCGAGTCTTAATACCCAGGGATCCCTTTAAGATTGGTTTTGCTGGAAGACCCTGATTTTACATTTTACTCTGGTGACCCAATAAGTTTATTGTTCTTGGTCGACATAAAAATGCATGAGTAATATTATAGATATTGAACTTTAGGGTGTCCATGTGTAATTTGACTAGATCCTACAAAGTGGCAGATAAGTTATTACTATAATACTGTAGAGTTTGATGGACACAGATACCAGAAGTGTCTAATCTGCTGTTGTAATTATACACAATAATATATTTGGTTGCATTGTTTTTTTTCCTCGCTGTGTACCAGTTTTGCTCAGAACTGCAGCTCTAGAGGAACAAAACGAAGAAGCCAAAAGGCTTTTGTTTACTTGCTCTTGGGTAATGTTCACTCTTCAGCCGCAGTGGACAGATTACTAGCGGTCAAATCCGTTTCCAGTTCAGAGAGATTCCTGAAACTGACCACATGAGGCCTTGCCATTGGACGCTGTGCAGTCATGTGACCACTGTTTATGTCCTTTGAGCTGTATAAGGGGTAATTTAGCTGGTGGTGAGTAACATCTGTCGCCGGGCAGAAACCACTGCTCACTCGAAAGCATTTTAGTCTGCAAATAGTCTAAAAGACAAAAGCAGAAACTAGATTTTCACTTTCTGATGGAAATGTGATTTATGGTGAAATGTGCACTTTATTGTCAAGCCTGTGAAAATCATGTGTCCGATCATTTTGGAAAGCATCAGGGGTTTGATGACATCACTGTACGCACTAGTACTAGTGAACACTGACTTAGTTAACAGCACTAGCTACTGACACATTATTGACACAATTTGCCTATTTTGATATTGTGCAGTGCTTTGTTACAATTTGTATTGTTAAAAGCGCTATATAAATAAAGGTGACTTGACTTGACTTGACACGTCATGTACCAAGTTTGAAGTTTCTATAATTTTTCAGTGACTTTGTAAAGATTGAATCAAAATCGTTACCACAGATAGTTTGAGGATTCACAATGATTGAGGTTAGAGGATCTGGTTCAGTGACATCTCCACGCTGGAAATTCATTAAAACACTCATTTTAACTTCTGCAATCTTTGTGCTAATGAGACTGTGCTAAGTAGTTTTGAGTCTGGTTGAGAAAACAGACGGATTCAGACATTTACAAGAGTTTTCCCATTGATTGGATTATTTCAGGTCTACACCAGCCCTCTCAATTTGATTGAAATGTCATCGGGGTCAGCGTCAGGAACTAACATCACCTAGAGCTAACATGGCTGAAGATTGTTAGGAGCATTAGTGAACAATAGGAGCAATATTATTGAGCCAAAGTTTACAGATGTGAGAAATGAGAGGAAAAACCTCTTAGAATAACAGTATAATTCTGATCCCAACCAGAAGAAGATGTGAAAGCAAACACAGTCCTGGTGTACTCACTTCACCTGCTAGACTTCTACAACGGATTACCAGTGTTGGGCAAAGTTAACGCATTACAATATTGTGTTACTCCATAAAAAACAACTCATTGCGTTCCTTAGTTACTTTTTATGAACGTAATGTATTACAATATTGTGTTACTCCATAAAGAGTAACTAATTAGTTACTCAATTACTTTTTATGAAAGTAATGCATTACAATATTGTGTTACTCCATAAAAAACAACTCATTGCGTTCCTTAGTTAATTTTTATGAAAGTAATGCATTACAATATTGTGTTACTCCATAAAAAGTAACTAATTAGTTACTCAATTACTTTTTATGAAAGTAATGCATTACAATATTGTGTTACTCCATAAAAAGTAACTAATTAGTTACTCAATTACTTTTTATGAAAGTAATGCATTACACTATTGTGGTACTCAATAAAAAATAACTCATTGCATGACTTAGTTAATTTGTATGGAAAGTAATGCATTAAAATATTGTTACTCCATAAAAAGTTACTCGTTGCATTAATTAGTTACTACGTTTTATGGAAAGCAATACATTACAATATTGTATTACTCCATAAAAAGTTACTCATTACGTTACTTAGTTACTCCTTTTTATGGAAAGTAATACATTATAATATTGTGTTACTCTATAAAAAGTTACTCATTACGTTAATTAGTTACTACTTTTTATGGAAAGTAATACATTATAATATTGTGTTACTCTATAAAAAAGTTACTCATTACGTTACTTAGTTACTCCTTTTTATGGAAAGTAATACATTATAATATTGTGTTACTCTATAAAAAGTTACTCATTACGTTAATTAGTTACTACTTTTTATGGAAAGTAATACATTATAATATTGTGTTACTCTATAAAAAAGTTACTCATTGCATTACTTAGTGACTACTTTTATGGAAAGTAATACATTATAATATTGTGTTACTCCATAAAAAAGTTACTCATTGCATTACTTAGTGACTACTTTTATGGAAAGTAATACATTAAAATATTGTGTTACTCCATAAAAAAGTTACTCATTGCATTACTTAGTGACTACTTTTATGGAAAGTAATACATTAAAATATTGTGTTACTCCATAAAAAAGTTACTCATTGCATTACTTAGTGACTACTTTTATGGAAAGTAATACATTAAAATATTGTGTTACTCCATAAAAAAGTTACTCATTGCATTACATAGTGACTACTTTTATGGAAAGTAATACATCACAATATTGTGTTACTCCATAAAAAAGTTACTCATTGCATTACTTAGTGACTACTTTTATGGAAAGTAATACATTAAAATATTGTGTTACTCCATAAAAAAGTTACTCATTGCATTACTTAGTGACTACTTTTATGGAAAGTAATACATTACAATATTGTGTTACTCCATAAAAAAGTTACTCATTGCATTACTTAGTGACTACTTTTATGGAAAGTAATACATTACAATATTGTGTTACTCCATAAAAAGTTACTCAGTGCTTTACTCAGTTACTTTTTATGGAAAATCAATGCATTAAAACATTGTGTTACTCCATAAAAAGTTACTGATTGCATTAATTAGTTACTACTTTTATGGAAAGTAATGCATTACAACATTGTGTTACTCCATAAAAAGTTACTCGTAGCATTACTTAGTTACTACTTTTATGGAAAGTAATGCATTAAAATATTGTATTACTCCATAAAAAAGTTACTCATTGCATTACTTAGTGACTACTTTTATGGAAAGTAATACATTAAAATATTGTGTTACTCCATAAAAAAGTTACTCATTGCATTACTTAGTGACTACTTTTATGGAAAGTAATGCATTAAAATATTGTGTTACTCCATAAAAAAGTTACTCATTACGTTACTTAGTGACTACTTTTATGGAAAGTAATACATCACAATATTGTGTTACTCCATAAAAAGTTACTCGTTGCATTACTTAGTTACTACTTTTATGGAAAGTAATGCATTAAAATATTGTGTTACTCCATAAAAAAGTTACTCATTGCATTACTTAGTGACTACTTTTATGGAAAGTAATACATCACAATATTGTGTTACTCCATAAAAAGTTACTCATTGCATTACTTAGTTACTACTTTTATGGAAAGTAATACATTACAATATTGTGTTACTCCATAAAAAGTTACTCAGTGCTTTACTCAGTTACTTTTTATGGAAAATCAATGCATTAAAACATTGTGTTACTCCATAAAAAGTTACTGATTGCATTAATTAGTTACTACTTTTATGGAAAGTAATGCATTACAACATTGTGTTACTCCATAAAAAGTTACTCGTAGCATTACTTAGTTACTACTTTTATGGAAAGTAATGCATTAAAATATTGTATTACTCCATAAAAAAGTTACTCATTTGTTACTTAGTTACTACTTTTATGGAAAGTAATGCATTAAAATATTGTGTTACTCCATAAAAAGTTACTCATTGCGTTACTTAGTTACGTTTTATGAAGAGCAATGCATTACAATATTGCATTACTCCATAAAAAGTTACTCATTTGTTACTTAGTTACTACTTTTTATGGAAAGTAATGCATTACAATATTGTGTTACTCCATAAAAAGTTACTCATTTGTTACTTAGTTTCTACTTTTTAAGGAAAGTAATGCATTACAATATTGTGTTACTCCATAAAAAGTTACTCATTTGTTACTTAGTTACTACTTTTTATGGAAAGTAATGCATTACAATATTGTGTTACTCCATAAAAAGTTACTCATTGCGTTACTTAGTTACTACTTTTTATAGAAAGTAATGCATTGCAATATTGTGTTACTCCATAAAAAAGTTACTCATTACGTTACTTAGTTACGTTTTATGAAGAGCAATGCATTACAATATTGCGTTACTCCATAAAAAAGTAACTAATTAGGTTACTCAATTACTTTTTATGGAAAGTAATGCATTGCATTACTTTTGCAATACTGTTTGTCACCTGAGCTGGGGTGGCTTACTTGTTTTTAATAACAAAACCCCCCAAAGTTATATCTCTAAAGTAACTGTAAAGACCCTTTCACATCAAAAGTTAAACTAATAATCCTCATGCTGCAGAAAACGCCTCTGCACTGATTTATCTCAACATGGGACAGGAGAGCTGTCAGTGAATACATGGAAATACAAAGTTACTGTCGTTACTTATAATTTTTTTTTAACGTTTTTTAATAAAATAATTTAAAATATTTTTTTTTTTTCAATAACTCCAGTATTTTTTTGTTGGCAGGGGAAAAAGGAGAGCGTGGGGACAGAGGGACGCCTGGCAAAGCCGGAGTCGACGGACCCCATGGACTCAGAGGTGTGATGGGGCCCAAAGGCAGTAAAGGAGACACCGGGGCCCCCGGAGACCCCTGCAAAATCCAGCAGTCGTCTTTCTCCGTGGGCCGACGCAAAGCTCTTCACAGCGCCGATTACTACCAGGCCATGATCTTCGACACCGTCTTCGTCAACCTGGGCGAACACTTCAACATGTTCAAGGGCAAGTTCTACTGCTTCGTCCCAGGAGTCTATTTCTTCAACGTCAACATTCACACCTGGAACTTCAAGGAGACGTACCTGCACCTGATGCACAATGAGCAGCAGCAGGTGATCCTGTACACGCAGCCCAGTGACCGCTCCATCATGCAGAGCCAGAGCGTCATGCTGTCGCTGGAGCTCAACGACGAGGTTTGGGTCCGGCTCTACAAGCGGCAGCGAGACAACGCCATATACAGCGACAACGTGGACGTCTACATCACCTTCAACGGACACCTGGTGGCTCCTAAAGTCTAGGAGGAGGAACCGAGTGTGTAGAGGAACAGCCACACTGCAAACAAAGGCGTGTTACTTAGTATCTTTGTCTTGTTTCTAGTCAAAATAGCCCAAATAACCTTCTCTTTCGCCACAATAAAACAGAAAGGTTCTTCAGATGTTAAAGGTTCTTTATGGAACCATTTAGACTAAAAAGTTATTCTGTGGCATCGTGAAGCACCATTATTTAAGAGTGTACTGGTAGATAATTTGACTTATTTTAAGCAAAATGCACTTAATTTAGTTTTTTCCCCAAGAAACAAGGATAAATATCTTGTGTGCATCTTAATTTAAGACTTTTTAGATATTTTGACTAGAAACAAGACAAAGATACTAAGATACTAAGTAAGCAATTTTTTTTGCAGTGTAGAGACGTGTGTGTGTGTGTGTGTGTGTGTGTGTGTGTGTGTGTGTGTGTGTGTGTGTGTGTGTGTGTGTGTGTGTGTGTGTGGTGAGAGTGAGTGCATGTGTGTTTTTGTGTGTGTGTGTGTGAGTGAGTGAGTGTGTCTGTTTTTGTGTGTGCGTGAGTGTGTGTCTGTGTGTGTGAGTGGGAGTATGTGTGTATGTGTGTGTTTGTGTGAGTGTGTGCGTGCGTGCGTGTTTGTGTGAGCGTATGTGTGTGTTTGTGTGTGTATGAGAGTGAGTGTATGTGTGTGTGTGTGTGTTTTTGTGTGTGAGTGTGGGTTTTTGTGTGATCGTGTGTGTGTGTGTGTGTGTTTGTGCGTGTGTGTTTGTGTGAGAGTGAGTGAGTGAGTGTGTGTGTGTGTGTGTGTTGTTTGTGTGGTGTGTGTGTGTGTGTTGTGTGTGTGTGTATGTAGTGTGAGTGTTTGTGTGTGTGTGTGTGTGTTGTGTTGAGAGTGAGTGAGTGTTGTGTGTGTGTGTGTGGGTGGTGTGTGTGTGTGTGTGTGTGTGTGTGTGTGTGTGTGTGCATGTTTGTGTGAGCGTATGTGTGTGTGTGTGTGTTTGTGTGTGTGTGTGTATGAGAGTGAGTGTTTGTGTGTGTGTGTGTTTGTGTGAGAGTGAGTGAGTGTGTGTGTGTGTGTGTGTGTGTGCATGTTTGTGTGAGCGTATGTGTGTGTGTGTGTTTGTGTGTGTGTGTGTATGAGAGTGAGTGTTGTTGTGTGGTGTGTGTGTTGTGTGTGTGTGTGCGTGCAAATGAATCGTGTCCAGAGAACCTGTTACATTCTCATCCTTACACACTGATGTTGAGCAAAAATCCTTGAGACAGCTAAAGGTTGTACAGCTGTTTGATATCGAGCTGTTAAACACTGGACTTTTATTCCAGACAAACAGGGCTGTGTGTTTCAAAATGAATCAGGTCAATCCAGCAGAACGTGTTTCATTCTCCTCCTTCATTCCCTGGAATTTGAGCACTTCAATCTTTGAGACATTGGGAAGCTGATGAATGCATGTTACACTGGAGTTTACACTGCATCAGAAAACATTGAAGATCTGACCAAAAAGTACAAAAGGTCCAACCTATACACTCTCAGCAATAAAGGTACAAAAGCTGTCACTGGGGCGACACCTTTTCAAGGGGTACCCTTTTGTACCTATCAGGTTCAAACATGGACACTTTAAGTACTAATATGTACATTTAAGGTGCCAAAATTGGACCCTTTTGAAAAGCTACCGCTCCAGTGACAGCTTTTGTACCTTTATTTCTGAGAGTGTATAACAAATTTAGATTATATAAAGATTGCAGGAACAAGAATGTTTCTAAAACATTAAAATGTCCAGTTTTCTTGTCATGATTATACCATTATTTGAAGGTTACACAACCATTTATTACAACGCTCTACTAGCTTTATTTTCACCCAATGTATATATTTTAATATCGTAGGAATGTTAAAATGTCCGGTTTTGCTGTTGTAATTATAACATAGTTTCAAAGATGTGTCTTAAACATTCTACAATTGTTATTTTGACCCATAATGTAACATTATTTGAACATTGAAATTATGTCACGTTCTTCTCGGGATTGTAACGTTATTTAACAAAACATTTCCGACAATGTTCTGCTAACTTTATTTTCATTTGAATGTTCATTTTCTATATTTTAAGTACATTAAAATATCCAGTTTTCTTGTCGATTATTAGGTTATTTAAAGGTTATAAAGACGTTTCTTACTATGTTCAAGTAGAAATAACAGCATAAAGACGTTTTGGGAGTTGTTCAAAGAATATTTTCTCACTGTTATGAGAACATATAACTCATAACTCACTGTTATGAGAACATATAAACAAAGTCTCTTTAAGACAAGTCATGTCACTCGGCGGCCATCTTTGAAACGCTCGCGGGCATCCAGCTCCTATCACTTTGTATGTGGAAGGACTTCCGGCAAGATTGCGCACTGAGTTACGTTTATTACGTGCTCCCACATTTAATCCCAAGTTTGTTTAGTTATATTCCATTTACACCTGCTATTGTTGTAAGTTAAACATACCCCAAGCTGTTGAAAGCATGATTGATGTGGAGGAACACTGTTACGCAATGGACAGAACCGTCGGTTCAAGCAAAAGGGAGCGAGGCACTGACTCTGACCCACCCACTCCATGTAAACCCCAGAGAGGTAAAAAAAAAACTAAAAATCGACAGAAAATGAGGAACATTATGTGTCTAATTTGGCTATATTGGATGCGATCAAAGCACTTGGAACCAAGGTAGATGTTCAGCATGAGGAATTAAGCATGCAAATGAAGCAACACAGTGCGATGATTGCTAGCGTCGCCAAATCCGTCCAAATAAATGCACAGGATTTAAAAGAATGCAAAGACAAAATCAAAACTATGGAAAAACAAATTGGCTCACTCACTGAAGTCAATAATGATCTGAAAGTTCATGTGTTGGAAGAGGAACGGTACAAAAGAAGGTGGTGTCTTCGCATAAAAGGTCTCAAGGAGAACTCCAGTGAGCGAATAAGAGAGGATGTGATTCAACTTCTTGGCAAGATAACACCGGAGTTTGCTGCTAGACTGTCAGAGGCTGTGGATGTCGTGCATCGGGTGGGAAGGAAAGAGTCCAGTCGTCCCAGAGAGGTGATCATTCTCTTCGTCCGCAGGATGGTCCGCGACAAAATATGGAAAAGAACCAAGACGTCTTCGGTATGCAAGGAAGCTGGCATCTGCTTTGCGGAGGATTTGACGAAAGAAGATAGACTTTTAATGATTTAGAGCTAGATATCCTACGGAATATGTTTTAATTGGTGAAGATTTTAACATGACACCAGATGAATTTATGGATAGACATCCTTCTAAATTTAGTAGTTCTCATATGAACTATATTATTCAAGACTTCTGTTTATCAAATTCATTAACTGATATATGGAGAAAATTAAACCACACTTCCAGACACTTTTCATGGTTCAAACCAAATGCCACTTCAAAATCGAGAATCGATTATTGGCTAGAATCTGATATTCTTTCAAGTTATGCAACTAAATGTAGTATTTCAGGTGCCCCCTTGACAGACCATAGTGTAATCAATCTAATCTTAGAACAAAATAAGAAATCTTATAAAACTAAAGGATATTGGAAATTGAATGCAGATTTACTAAATCATGATGACTTTTGTGCATGTATTAAAAAAATAATAGCTGAGTTTAAAGTAAAAAGAATGCCGAGTGGAATTAAATGGGAATACTTAAAACATAAATTGAGAGAATATTCAATTACATTTAGTAAAAATCTGATAAAAAAGAAACGACAAAAATAATTTCAATTGATTCAAGAGATTAATAAGTGTTGTTGTCAACCTAATATGTCAGAAGATGAGAGACAAAAACTTATTGAGCTACACTCCATTTTAGATTAATTTTATATTAAAAAGGCAAAAGGGGCATATGTGAGATCCAGGGCTAAGTGGCTGGAAGAGGGGGAAAAAAATAGTTCATATTTTGTCAACCTGGAAAAAAGACGTCAGGAAAGAAATTCGATTAATCGTTTAATTGTGACTCAAGTAGAACATTCAGATCATACACCACAATAGCAAATGAGGTGTTTACTTTCTACTCTAAACTGTATTCGTCATCATTTTTACCTAGTAATTCTAATTCTTTTTTTCAGACGATAAAAAATAATATCCCGTAAATAACCGTACAAGAACTTGATGCAGCTGTTAAAAAAAGCAAACCTGGTAAATCTCCAGGTCCTGATGGTTTAACCACAGATTTTTATAAAACATTTTGGGAGGACCTAAAATTGATTTTGTTGGATGCTTTACAGGAGTGTATAAGGAATAACAAACTTTTACCAACTATGAAACAAGGCCTTATAATTTTTTTTACCAAAACCAGGTAAAGATAAGAGATTATTAGATAACTTGCGTCCCATAACACTTCTAAATACAGATTACAAATTATTTACTATGACTTTGGCTTCTAGATTGAAAACTGGAATATCACAAATTATCAGTGTCACACAATCAGGATTTTTAAAGGATAGGTCAATTCATAATAATATTAGGTTATTTTTTGATTTGATTGAATATAGTCATTTAATTGAAGAAGATGGGTTTATTTTATTTTTAGATTTCTATAAGGCCTTTGACACGGTGGAACACTCTTTTATTTTTCAAACTCTAGAACACTTTGGTTTTGGCCCAAAATGTATAAATATTGTAAGAATGCTATATAAAGACATAAACAGCTCTGTCGCTCTTACTCAAAGTTCATGTTCAAGATTCTCGGTCAAAAGAGGTATTAGACAAGGTTGTGGTTGTTCACCTTTACTTTTTATCATAGTTTCAGAAATGTTGTCTATTTTAATCAAAATGAGCAACATATCGGGCATTAACTTAGAAGGGAATCATTGTATTATCAGTCAATTTGCTGATGATACGACTCTTTTTCTTAGAAATGAACAGCAAATCCCTTTAACACTCCAGTCTGTAATGATATTTTCAAAAGCTTCAGGTTTATGGTTGAATATGTCAAAATGCGAGCTGTTGGCCATCCATGATCACCCTTATATATCATTTAACAATATCCCAGTAAAAAATGAAATTAAATACTTGGTATTTGGTTATCTAAGAGAACAGATAATTTAGAAAACTTAAATGTTGATAAAAATCTAGAGAAATGTAGATTAATAATGAACAATTGGTTGCAGAGAGACATAACGATCTTTGGTAGAATCTTATTAATGAAAATAAAAAAGCCCAATTCACACCGCACAGACAAACGCCAACAAACAAGTTGGCCGTTGGGTTTATAATCTTATGAACAATAACTGTCATGGTCACACTTCACCAACAGACACCGACCAACTGGAGAAAATGGATGATCCTATATCTATAAGCATATTCAGTCAGGTGAAAACAAACTCCAACCAACGCCAACAGGGATAACCCACCGATCTAACCAACGCCAACAGGGATAACACACCGATCCAACCAACGCCAACAGGGGTAACCCACCGATCCAACCAACGCCAACAGGGATAACCCACTGATCCAACCAACGCCAACAGGGGTAACCCACCGATCTAACCAACGCCAACAGGGGTAACCCACCGATCCAACCAACGCCAACAGGGGTAACCCACCGATCCAACCAACGCCAACAGGGATAACCCACCGATCCAACCAACACCAACAGGGGTAACCCACCGATCCAACCAACGCCAACAGGGGTAACCCACCGATCCAACCAACGCCAATAGGGATAACCCACTGATCCAACCAACGCCAACAGGGATAACCCACTGATCCAACCAACGCCAACAGGGATAACCCACCGATCCAACCAACGCCAACAGGGGTAACACACCGATCTAACCAACGCCAACAGGGATAACCCACCGATCCAACCAACGCCAACAGGGGTAACACACCGATCTAACCAACGCCAACAGGGTAACCCACCGATCCAACCAACGCCAACAGGGATAACACACCGATCCAACCAATGCCAACAGGGGTAACCCACCGATCTAACCAAGGCCAACAGGGGTAACCCACCGATCCAACCAACGGCAATAGGGGTAACCCACCGATCCAACCAACGCCAACAGGGGTAACCCACCGATCCAACCAACGCCAACAGGGATAACCCACCGATCCAACCAACGCCAACAGGGGTAACACACCGATCCAACCAACGCCAACAGGGATAACCCACTGATCCAACCAACGCCAACAGGGATAACCCACCGATCCAACCAACACCAACAGGGATAACCCACTGATCCAACCAACGCCAACAGGGATAACCCACTGATCCAACCAACGCCAACAGGGATAACCCACCGATCCAACCAACGCCAACAGGGATAACCCACCGATCCAACCAACGCCAACAGGGATAACCCACCGATCCAACCAACGCCAACAGGGATAACCCACTGATCCAACCAACGCCAACAGGGATAACCCACTGATCCAACCAACGCCAACAGGGATAACCCACTGATCCAACCAACGCCAACAGGGGTAACACACCGATCCAACCAACGCCAACAGGGGTAACCCACCGATCCAACCAACGCCAACAGGGATAACCCACCAATCCAACCAACGCCAACAGGGATAACCCACCGATCCAACCAACACCAACAGGGATAACCCACCGATCCAACCAACGCCAACAGGGATAACACACCGATCCAACCAACGCCAACAGGGATAACCCACTGATCCAACCAACGCCAACAGGGATAACACACCGATCCAACCAACGCCAACAGGGGTAACACACCGATCTAACCAACGCCAACAGGGATAACCCACCGATCCAACCAACGCCAACAGGGATAACACACCGATCCAACCAACGCCAACAGAGGTAACACACCGATCTAACCAACGCCAACAGGGGTAACCCACCGATCCAACCAACGCCAACAGGGATAACACACCGATCCAACCAATGCCAACAGGGGTAACCCACCGATCTAACCAAGGCCAACAGGGGTAACCCACCGATCCAACCAACGCCAATAGGGGTAACCCACCGATCCAACCAACGCCAACAGGGGTAACCCACCGATCCAACCAACGCCAACAGGGATAACCCACCGATCCAACCAACGCCAACAGGGGTAACCCACTGATCCAACCAACGCCAACAGGGATAACCCACCGATCCAACCAACGCCAACAGGGATAACCCACCGATCCAACCAACGCCAACAGGGATAACCCACCGATCCAACCAACGCCAACAGGGATAACCCACTGATCCAACCAACGCCAACAGGGATAACCCACTGATCCAACCAACGCCAACAGGGATAACCCACTGATCCAACCAACGCCAACAGGGGTAACACACCGATCCAACCAACGCCAACAGGGGTAACCCACCGATCCAACCAACGCCAACAGGGATAACCCACCAATCCAACCAACGCCAACAGGGATAACCCACTGATCCAACCAACACCAACAGGGATAACCCACCGATCCAACCAACGCCAACAGGGATAACACACCGATCCAACCAACGCCAACAGGGATAACCCACTGATCCAACCAACGCCAACAGGGATAACACACCGATCCAACCAACGCCAACAGGGGTAACACACCGATCTAACCAACGCCAACAGGGATAACCCACCGATCCAACCAACGCCAACAGGGATAACACACCAATCCAACCAACGCCAACAGAGGTAACACACCGATCTAACCAACGCCAACAGGGGTAACCCACCGATCCAACCAACGCCAACAGGGATAACACACCGATCCAACCAATGCCAACAGGGGTAACCCACCGATCTAACCAAGGCCAACAGGGGTAACCCACCGATCCAACCAACGCCAATAGGGGTAACCCACCGATCCAACCAACGCCAACAGGGGTAACCCACCGATCCAACCAACGCCAACAGGGATAACCCACCGATCCAACCAACGCCAACAGGGGTAACCCACTGATCCAACCAACGCCAACAGGGATAACCCACCGATCCAACCAACGCCAACAGGGGTAACCCACTGATCCAACCAACGCCAACAGGGATAACCCACTGATCCAACCAACACCAACAGGGATAACCCACTGATCCAACCAACACCAACAGGGATAACCCACCGATCCAACCAACGCCAACAGGGATAACCCACTGATCCAACCAACACCAACAGGGATAACCCACCGATCCAACCAACGCCAACAGGGATAACCCACTGATCCAACCAACGCCAACAGGGATAACCCACTGATCCAACCAACGCCAACAGGGATAACCCACCGATCCAACCAACGCCAACAGGGATAACCCACTGATCCAACCAACGCCAACAGGGATAACCCACTGATCCAACCAACGCCAACAGGGATAACCCACCGATCCAACCAACGCCAACAGGGATAACCCACCGATCCAACCAACGCCAACAGGGATAACCCACTGATCCAACCAACGCCAACAGGGATAACCCACCGATCCAACCAACGCCAACAGGGATAACCCACCGATCCAACCAACGCCAACAGGGATAACCCACTGATCCAACCAACGCCAACAGGGATAACCCACCGATCCAACCAACGCCAACAGGGATAACCCACTGATCCAACCAACGCCAACAGGGATAACCCACCGATCCAACCAACGCCAACAGGGATAACCCACTGATCCAACCAACGCCAACAGGGATAACCCACTGATCCAACCAACACCAACAGGGATAACCCACTGATCCAACCAACACCAACAGGGATAACCCACTGATCCAACCAACACCAACAGGGATAACCCACTGATCCAACCAACGCAACAGGGATAACCCACTGATCCAACCAACGCCAACAGGGATAACCCACTGATCCAACCAACGCCAACAGGGGTAACACACCGATCCAACCAACGCCAACAGGGGTAACCCACCGATCCAACCAACGCCAACAGGGATAACCCACCGATCCAACCAACGCCAACAGGGATAACCCACCGATCCAACCAACGCCAACAGGGATAACCCACTGATCCAACCAACGCCAACAGGGATAACCCACTGATCCAACCAACGCCAACAGGGGTAACACACCGATCCAACCAACGCCAACAGGGGTAACCCACCGATCCAACCAACGCCAACAGGGATAACCCACCGATCCAACCAACGCCAACAGGGATAACCCACTGATCCAACCAACGCCAACAGGGATAACCCACTGATCCAACCAACGCCAACAGGGATAACCCACTGATCCACTGCTGGTGCGTTTTCTCGCTTGTTTTTGCTCATTTTTACCTGTGTATGTTTATACTGTTTTTATTAAAATTCAGCAACTAAGCACTCAGATGTGGTTTTTTGATTGCTGACACAGTTGTGCAGACGCTGAGCACATCACACATATCTGAAGATTCGTTTTTCATTTCTGCAGAACATTCTTCATCTGCTTGTGCTGAAACAAATGCTCTGATATAAAACTATCATCACTGTAAACCCATATAATCTAGTCTTGACATGTAGTTTGATCAAGATCACAAATCACCCTGAGACACATAGTAACATCTCTCTATGACGGATCATTATTAGCAGCTTTTCAATGTTCTCCTTCCTCAGAGAAATCTCCTGCAGTCTGACTGTAGTGTTCAGTAGAGTGTGTGTGTGTGTGTGTGTGAGAGAGAGAGAGAGTGTGTGTGTGTGCGTGTGTGAGAGAGAGTGTTTGTGTGTGTGTGTGTGTGTGTGTGCATGTGTGTGTGTGTGTGTGTGTGTGTGAGAGTGTGTGCATGTGTGTGAATGTATGAGAAAAAGAGAGAGAGTGTGTGTGTGTGTTTGGTAGAGTGTGAGTGTATGAGAGTGTGTGTGTGTGTGTATGAGAGAGTGTGTGAGTGTGTGAGAGATAGTGTGTTTGTGAGAGAGTGTGTGTGTGTGTGTGTATAAGAGAGTGTGTGAGTGTGTGTGTGTGAGAGAGATAGTGTGTTTGTGAGAGAGTGTGTGTGTGTGTTTGTGAGAGAGTGTGTGTGAGAGAGAGTGTGCGTGTGTGTGTGTGTGCATGTGTATGAGAGAGTGTGCGTGTGTGTGCATGTGTATGAGATAGAGTGTGTCTGTGTGTGTGTGTGTGTGTGTGTGTGGGTGAGAGAGAGAGTGCATGTGTGAGAGAGAGTGTGCGTGTGTGTGTGCATGTGTATGAGAGAGTGTGCGTGTGTGTGCATGTGTATGAGAGAGAGTGTGTCTGTGTGTGTGTGTGTGGGTGAGAGAGAGAGTGCATGTGTGAGAGAGAGTGTGTGTGTGTGTGTGTGTGTGTATATATGAGAGAGTGCGTGTGTGTTTGTAAAAGAGAGAGTGTGTATGTGTGTGTGAGAGAGAGAGTGTGTCTTTGTGAGAGAGAGAGAGCATGTGTGTCTGTGTGTGTGAGAGTGTGTGTGTATCTGAGTGTATGAGAAAGAGAGACAGAGTATGTGTATGTGTGTGTGTGTACACATGCTGCCCTCTAGTGTGCACTCAGTTCACCAGTGAACGTCTCAACGGTTTGAAGCATGTTCCTATGGAACACATTCTTTCTACTCAGAGATCAATACTTACAATAGAGTATGAAACCATTAACCTGATCTCTCAAGTACGGTGGCCCAGAGAGCTCAATGCACTGCAACTTCAGAAAATACATGCAAATAGTAAAAGCACCCGCAAATCAAGAAAACATCTTCATCAGTTGGACAGCAGGTGGTGCAAATGCTTACAACCCAAACAAATAAAAAAATGTATTTGCATAAAAGTGCACAAAGTGGTTTTCAAATTAATTTATTATAGTTTTTGTCATAGAATTTGTTATTCTTAATTTTTCTTCAAGGTTAACATATAGCCATTCATATACACAAAACAAAAAAGACAGTATAAACTCGTTAAATGTACACGCTCCTTCTTAGCAGTGCAGGAGAGAATTCAGGAGATTCTCTTCTTTTCAAACACTTTAATTATTTTCTCACTGATACGTCCTTCGACTGACTGCGATTATTAGAGAAATTATTCCATCTGTGAACCAGTATGAGAAACTCTCTCCCACACACACACACACAGAGAGAGAGAGAGAGAGAGAGAGAGAGAGGGAGAGAAAACGCGATTGGAGGAGAGCGAGAAAGAGTGGACGTGATTGGAGAAGAGAGTGGACGCGATTGGAGGAGAGAGTGAACGTGTGAGGGAGAGAGAGTGAGCGTGTACGGGAGAGAGAGTGAGAGTAGATGTGATTGGAGGAGAGAGAGTGAGAGTGGACCTGAGTGGAGGAGAGAGAGTGAGAGTGGACCTGATTGGAGGAGAGAGAGTGAGAGTGAACCTGATTGGAGGAGAGAGAATGAGCGTGTACGTGATTGGAGGAGAGAGAGTGAGAGTGGACCTGATTGGAGGACAGAGAGTGAGAGTGGACCTGATTGGAGGACAGAGAGTGAGAGTGGACCTGATTGGAGGAGAAAGAGTGAGCGTGTACAGGAGAGAGAGTGAGAGTGGACGTGATTGGAGGAGAGAGTGAGAGTGGACCTGATTGGAGGAGAGTGCAAGTGGACGTGATTGGAGGAGAGTGAGAGTGGACCTGATTGGAAGAGAAAAAGTGAGCGAGTACGGGAGAGAGAGTGAGAGTGGACGTGATTGGAGGAGAGAGAGTGAGAGTGGACCTGATTGAAGGAGAGATAGTGAGAGTAGACGTGATTGGAGGAGAGAGAGTGAGAGTGGACGTGATTGGAGGAGAGAGAGTGAGAGTGGATGTGATTGGAGGAGAGAGAGTGAGAGTGGACCTGATTGGAGGAGAAAGAGTGAGCGTGTACAGGAGAGAGAGTGAGCGTGGACGTGATTGGAGGAGAGAGTGAGAGTGGACCTGATTGGAGGAGAGTGCAAGTGGACGTGATTGGAGGAGAGTGAGAGTGGACCTGATTGGAAGAGAAAAAGTGAGCGAGTACGGGAGAGAGAGTGAGAGTGGACATGATTGGAGGAGAGAGAGTGAGAGTGGACCTGATTGACAGAGAGATAGTGAGAGTAGACGTGATTGGAGGAGAGAGAGTGAGAGTGGACCTGATTGGAGGACAGAGAGTGAGAGTGGACCTGATTGGAGGACAGAGAGTGAGAGTGGACCTGATTGGAGGAGAAAGAGTGAGCGTGTACAGGAGAGAGAGTGAGAGTGGACGTGATTGGAGGAGAGAGTGAGAGTGGACCTGATTGGAGGAGAGTGCAAGTGGACGTGATTGGAGGAGAGTGAGAGTGGACCTGATTGGAAGAGAAAAAGTGAGCGAGTACGGGAGAGAGAGTGAGAGTGGACATGATTGGAGGAGAGAGAGTGAGAGTGGACCTGATTGAAGGAGAGATAGTGAGAGTAGACGTGATTGGAGGAGAGAGAGTGAGAGTGGACGTGATTGGAGGAGAGAGAGTGAGAGTGGATGTGATTGGAGGAGAGAGAGTGAGAGTGGACGTGATTGGAGGAGATTATTCACACTGCAGCGCATATAAAATCAGATCACAGGAGAAGTTAAACTGGTTTGATTAGCGGAACAAAAACCCATAATAATAATAATAGTGACAAACATGACAGAATGATATTTGTGTTACAATATGAGGATCCTAGCGTTGTATACAAGATTACACATTATGATGAGAAGAAATGTTAACTACACCCAAAAATATAACAAAATAAAAAAATCTTAAATATATTAAAACAGAACACACTGAATAAGTTACGCAAAAAAAATCATAAAATGATATGAACAGTTTGACAGCACAGGAGATTATTATTTCCTGAAGGGTCCCGTGTGTTTGACACTCACACAAATCATCACATCTTCTTCAAACAGCTGACGACAGTGGCTCAGTCATGTATACATGCGCACATATTTAATATCCAAGTGTTGAAAGTGTGTGTGTTGGTGATGTGATGTCTGGTGTTTTAAAATCTGTAATGACTTCATGTAATGTATTCCAGCCCTTAAAGTCAGCAATTGGAATGAAAAAACACCCAATTATAATTCATGCGATGCATTTTTGTTCTATTTATTTCCCCCCAAATTCAAGTTATTGAACAATTTATCTTTCATTACATTTTTTTTGCCCTCGTAATGTTTAATTGAAAAGTCTTAATTGACTAGTGATGTATGCAGGATTCCTCCAATCATTTAGTGCTCTTAAAGTGCACTTTAAGTGCTCCGCCCCTGTAAACGCTCATCTGCATACACTTATGAATGCCACGCCCACATCCCAACAACAACCAATGCACAGCACCAAGTTCTGCTCTACATTATTTATTTTCCTGATAATTTGTACACTTGTATGTACGTCAAAATATAGAATAAACAGCTGAAACTCTCAAATCTCAATAGCACAAGAACATGCACGTGTTTCTGACCAAGAAGGTTCATAAGTGACTTTCACTATCATGTTTAAAGTGCCCCTATTATTGATTTTTGAAGATGATATTTCATGCAGTATGTAAGTGAATAAAAACATCAGGTAGAGTTATAAATCTGAAAGTGCTCCGTGTATAAAGTTATCGTCTCTCTAAAGAACGAGTCGACTCTGAATCATTGAAACCAGGCGTTTTTAAAACCAATCCCTGTTTGACGTCAATATAGCATATTGCCACACACTTGTTGGTCTTTTCGCGTTGGTCTGAATGAAAATGCAAATTCCTTTTTTGCCACTAGGTGTCACTTTTGTAGCGTTCAAAATATCTGTTTCCATGGTAACGCTGTACACAAAGTAACACTGCGCTCTGCTTTAAATGAAATCGGCCAATCAGAGTGGATCAGCATCACGCGAAGGAGGAGTTTGTAAAAATTAATCGTTGAGCGAATCATTTGAAAGTCGTTAAGCAAATAAGGTAAAACTTAGGGATGCACCGATGTGAAAATTTTGGCCGATACCGATCATTATTTATATTTGAAAGCCGATAACCGATATGTTGGCCGATAAATCTATATCCAATTTTGTATATACTTTTTGAGAGCCTGATATAAAAAAAGGTCTCATCATTAAAAGCCACATCCCAAACACTTCAACACAAGCAGCCTAGTTTGAACATTGTAAGTTTAAAAAATATATATTTTACTCTCCCATTACCAAATTGCACCATAAAAAAGTCTCACAAATAAAATAAAATAATGCATAAATAATGCAAACAAGTCATTGGACATCATTACATGTGTAAAGAATCAAACTAGTACAGTAATGTTCTTATTATAATTAAATACATAAAGGCTACATAATTATAATTATGTAGACTTTATGACAGACTTGCTCTGCACATGTCACACATAAGTGTTTTGTCCTTTTCAAAGTGATTCCAATCATATTTCAAGCATTTCAAAACCATCATAGCGCACATCTGAAGTGTCTCTGAAGGAAATAATGCATTATTTATCGGCTTAAAGATATCGGCCAAATTTTCTTATCGGGCCGTTACCGATAACAGAAAAATTAGTATTTATCGGCCGATACCGATATGGTGGCAGATATAATGTGCATCCCTAGTAAAAATAAATGCATATTATAAGAAAACAAAAGTGTTTTTGACCCAAGCATGCACATATCAACCCCTTAACTCCCAAAACCACAATATTAACTTTCATAACTCATAATAGAGGCACTTTAAGATGAATAATACAGTGCGAGAGGACGGGATGGAGGGATGATGTGGAGGAG
Organism: Schizopygopsis pylzovi; assembly: GCA_027422435.1. NCBI lineage: Eukaryota > Metazoa > Chordata > Actinopteri > Cypriniformes > Cyprinidae > Schizopygopsis > Schizopygopsis pylzovi. The sequence goes on along the minus strand of CM049830.1, from coordinate 35,318,974 downwards.
AGAGACGTATCAGTCTTTCAGAACCGAGCTTCCCTTTTCTACACAGAATAAATAAGATAAATAATGTAAACAGCAACAACATTTACAACAGCAAACAACACGAAACAAAAAAGACAATACGTCCAAAACTGTGACTGTTTGTTTTAACCGAGAGAGAGAGAGAGAGAGCTACACCTCAATGAGCAAAACCATCATTAAAATCTCGAATCAAATGTTCTTCTGAACTAAATGTGGCACGACGGTTATGGAAGGACGGATATGAGTTTGAGTTTAAAATATGATGCCAACTCAAGAGGTCATTCATAAGGCCATTAATACAGCTGTAGGCTGCTTGATATGAACTGATTGTGATTCAGTAAGAATGAAACAACCTCCAGTCTGCACATTAATGCTGGAGTTTCAGGATACGAATGCAATCGCTTCACCAGAGGTCACTGGAATGAAAGCTCAACTCTATTCCCATGTGGAATTGACACAGATTTGGAGATGTCATTCGATCTCTACTTTACTGTGGTCACGAGCGCACTGCATTCACATCTGAGACCCTATAAACACTTGAGCACCTGTCTCTCTCTGCTGAGAGCTGTAATATCTTCAGACATCCAACGCTGTTTCTATCTTTAGCCTGTTTATAATGTGCTGCAGTCGGCCACAGAGATATGTGTAGTGTCACGGCTGAATGACCTTTTACCAGTGAGTAATCAATGACCCTTGAATACTGGTGATATATATTTCATCATGTCCTATATCTGGAGACCTGTTTTTAGCAGCACGTCTGACAGAGAGATAATGCTCCTCGGAGGTGATTCCAAGTTTATGGGAGTTTGTTAATGGCTCATTATTTTGGGGATTAAACCCGTTTGTGACCATGGAGCACAAAAGCAGTCGCTGGGGTATATTTGTAGCAATAGCCAACAATACATTGTATGGGTCAAAATTATCCAATTTTCTTTAATGCCAAAAATCATTAGGATATTAAGATCATTGTAAATTTTACCGTAAATATATCAAAACTTAATTTTTGATTAGTAATTTGCATTGATAAGAACTTAATTTGAACAACTTTAAAGGTGATTTTCTCAATATTTAGATTTTTTTTGCAGATTTTCAAATATTGTCCCATCATAAATGGTTATTTTAAATCTCGTATGTTAAATCTCATAACAACGATGTAAAAATCTCAATTTTAAAAAATTGACCCTTATGACTGGTTTTGTGCTCCTGGGTCACATTTGACTTTTTGCAAGAATACATGTAGGATGGGACTTTATATTTTGATCAGATGGTGTCGGCGGATTGATGATGTCAGCTGTAATACTTCAGAATATTAATAATGAATCATTCACAATAAGACAAGAACATGACTTAAGAGAGAGAGTCAATGTTGATTTCATCTTGACTTTAACAGCGCCAGAAGAAAGAGAGTCAGTAAATGACAGAATTATCCTACAACAATCCCAGTCAAATCATCCGCGTCTCGTCTCTTCGGGTCTCTGGTACCGCTGTGTCAATGTAGTTCCTCACGGATCTCGAATGCGATCAGATGGCTTCACAGCTCTGAGAACAGGGGATTTCCAGAACTGGATTTCATAAGAAACTGTTTCCTTATCAGACTTAAACTTAAAACACGAGAGAGCCAAGACCATGGCTCTGTTCCAAAACACAGAGAGCTGTTCTAAGCTGTTTACGTCAATGCTTTTCTGTATTGAATACATTGAAAAGTCTTTGTCCGCCATCATGGATTGTCGCAATGCATTCTCAGATCACGCCTTCTCTGAAAAAAATTGAATTAGATTTTTAAATTTGGCCAAAATAAGGTATCTGAAACAAGCTTTGTGTAGGGACACAGCTGTGATGCCTACGTAGGCATCTCACTAGTTTGGAACAGAGCCTCTGGTTTATTTTAATCAGGCGTCTCTCCATTCTTCCGCACAACATTAGTGGTTCCCAGACTAAATATCTGACTTGAAAACAGCTCTTTTCCCAGCTTTAGCAAGTTTTCCGCAAGGGTTTCTCAAACAGGAAGCTCATTTGTGTTATCCGAGTGGACCTCGGCACAATCTCACATATCAGCTCCATCAGAACCCAGCGGAGCTCAAACAAAGCCTCTTTCTTTCTTTCTTTCTTTCTCTCTCGTCCACAAACTCATTCAGAACAGCTCACAATGATACACAAAGATATTTTTTCTGACCGAGGAAAAAGACGTTTTGAGTTCGGAGGAATTTACAAGCTGTCAACAAACCCAAAAATGTGGCATTTGTGTAATGAGTTTTCTTATTTTGATTCTGAAGTGCAAGCAAGAAAGTCTGTGCACCAATGAAATTCAGTCTGATCGCACACACACACACACACCATTCACTCTCTCTCTCACATACAGTAAACACAGGAGGCGTCTATTGCAGAGTCTCTCAAAGAACACTGGAAATCATTCATGTAAACTTCGACCAAAACAGAAAGATTTGCTGTTGGTCTCTGCAAGGCCTGCGTTCACATATTGGACGGCGTTGGGACCAATGAGAGAGAGAGAGAGGAAAGAGTTATTTTCTCTCCCTCTCTGTTCCCCTTTCTTACGGCCTTCAATCAAACCATCTTTGGCCCTCATTCTGCTCTATGCAGCCTCCTAGGTTGGACTGCTTGTCGTAAGGGTTCGCCAACAAGTAGCGGTACTGATTGTAATGATCCAACATGTGTTTGGGGGCATACATGTGCTCCTTAGGGTCCGATGGAGGGTACTCTTGCACGGAGCCGTCGAACCAGCCCCCGGTTCGGATCAGCTTTCTTATGTAGTTGAGATCGCGCTTGTCCTCGTAGTCGCCCCAGCGAGGAAAGTCCCCGTTCTGGGCCGAAATGAGTTTGAAGTGAATTCCCTCTGGCGTGAAACACCAGGAGCAGTGCCAGCCTGCGAAATGGAACGGACTTCCAATCGACCACTGCACCAAGATGTGTCCGGTGTCGTTCTCGTACTTCCGGAATCCCGACATGGTGTAGTACTCCCGCCGCCGGAGCCGAATCCCATCGTTGTCGTAGACGTCCCTCAGCATCCCGACGGTGCACCCCGACACCACTTCGAGGGAGCCCAACTGCTTCCAGAAAAATCCGTACAGGGACTTCCGCATGTGGATGGCAAAAGGCTCCGTCCAGCCATCGAAAAGCTTAAGGAAAATGACTCCCTCCTGAGCCGGGATTTCGTCTGCATCGTTGATGAGAAATACATCATCGGGCCGGGAGCCTACGATCCGCTCCATGCCGTCGCGAGTCAGGAATGTGCGCAGGTAGTCGTCGGCGATCCATCCGTCTTGTCGGCCGCCCTCTGGGAAATGGTTCAGGAATACGTAGAGGATCTTGTGGCGCACGTAATCGTACGTTCCGTTGAGAAGCAGATTCAGGAACCTCAGCGGACGCCTCTCTCCGTACGCCGTGAAGTTGGACTCACACACGAGGAAGAGATCCACGGCCCGGAGGAGCTCACGGAAGCGTACGTGCAACAAATCAAACTCGTGGTTCACGTTGATGGCATTTATGACACGTCGAGGCTTCTCGCGAGGCGTAAGCCTCTCTTTCGTGGGCAAATTAGAGTGGTAGACCATAGTGGGCACTCCGCAGTAAGGACCGTGCCACCCCGGCCGGCAAATGCACTTCACAAGTCTCTTGCCACGCTTGGGCTTCCCTCGAGCGGCTCCGGACTCCTCCACTGATTTCACTGGAGTCTTCGACTCGTCAGGCTTCTGCAGGATTCTTCGGTGGCCTAAGACAGGTATGCCGCTGGGTCTTACTTTCAACGTCTCGTCTTTAGGTGGTGCCACCTCCGTCCCCTGACGGAAGCACAGAGCGCCTGCTTTGGTGCGGACGAAATAAGAGGAGCGGTCATTCTGGAGGACGTGGGTGCGGCGGTGCAGGTTGCCCAGGGATCCCAGTGGGTCGGGAGTCGAGGAGTGATGTGGCTGAAGCTTGTTAACTGCAGCGTCTCTCTGTGGGTCAGGCTTCTGGTTGGTTGGGCTGATCAAGCCTCCCCTATGGACCTGATTAATGAAGAAAAAGCCCCATGAGAAGACAGCAGAATCTGGACACAAGTTTCATTACCTCTTAGGCTGATGCTACATTGGCCAACTTTTTGAGCAATGTCGCCGTCAATGGGCAACTAGGTGAGGCACAGGGCCAACGACCGATCTAAAATATCCAGAAATTTGTTACCCATTCTCAATGGGAAAGTGCCCAAGCAACAGAGCTCAAAATAAGTTGCCCCATGTATCATCACCCTTAAGGCTAAACGAATGACACAAATCATAATTCATTAGATTAAAGAGGGCCGTGTTCTAGTTCTAGTGAATCCACTACATTCTACATTTTAAGCAGAATACACAGCATCAATCTTTATTTTCATATGCCAAAGCGAACAAAAATGAGAATCTGACTGCTTAAAACTTGCTCATTATGAACAATTGTTGTGAAAAACTTCAGACACAATGGGAGTCTAATGTCGTAATCAACACAAAAACAATCAATTGTGGAAGCAGTAATCATAATAGAATATGTATTAGCCCCACTGATTGTTTAAACACCTAGATCCACTCAATATTAGGGGTGGGGGGAAAAATCGATCCATGGATTGTGATTCAGTCTTCTAGCGATTCGCATCGATTCACAAATTTCAAAAATGAGTTTTCTAGTTAATATAATTATAATAATAACAACAACATGATGTTGAACAGTTAGAGTGTATTCGGAAAGGCACGGAAAACAAATAACGAGTTCTACGGAGCCACTAACGGGACATGGTTAGCCGCTTGCTAGCTGTTGCCTGTTACATTTCAGCAGTGTCGGGGAAAGTTACTTTTAAAAGTAATGTACTACAATATTGCGTTACCCCCCCCAAAAGTAATTAATTATGTTACTTTTTATGGAAAGGAATGCGTTACATTACTTTTGCGTAGCTTCCGCTTTACTTTTTAAATATGAGCAGGGCTTGATTGTTTGTTTTTAATCCAAGAAATTCTATTTTTAGCAAATATAAAGCCCTTTCACACCCAAAAGTGTAATGAATAAACCTCAGACTGAAGGATGAGTAAATCACGTCTGTACAGAAGAACACAGGAGAAGTTCAACACTCTTCAGCAATAAAAAAACAATGTTAGTTTATCTAAAGTGATTTTTGCTTCTTAGTATGGTTGAACTGATCATCAAAGGTCAGCAGAAAATACAATGGTTATAAAAATGAGATTAGATACATTTGTGTTGTTTAACATATTTAATTATTGCAGGTTTGCTTCATATTCTGAGTTTGCATTTCACTCTTTTAATTAATTTTGATGAATACTAAATCAGTTTTTTTGCGAGTGAGATTAATTAATGCACATTCATATTTAGTCTAAACTACAGTAAGATCATATTCACATACAACGCCTCTGTACTTATGATTTCTCCTAATATGGGGACAGGAGAGCTGTCCGTCAATAAATGGGAAAACAAAGTAACTGGTGTAATTTTTTTTTTAAAGTAACTCAGATATTTTCTTGTAAATTCAAAAGTAATGCATTACTTTACTAGTTACTTGAAAAATGTAATCTGATTATGTAACTCACGTTACTTGTAATGCTTTACCCCCAACACTGCATTACAGTACATCAAATTTAATTTACCACATAAACGGAGTAAGTAGATATGACTGATGGCGAATGATTTGCAGATCCTGAGCACCACTGACAAACATCTAATCTTGTACATTGTGTGGTAAGTACTGCCGCTCCGTAGATACACAGAGCACGTGTGATCGCAAATCTTAAAATTGAAAGTAAAAAGCAAGCGTGCATTCAAAAGTGATTTCAATGCCCCATATATTAATAACGGCTCCCTGATGCCTGCAATTTATATACAGCATAATTATACCAAAATATATAATTGCGAGAGAAAGCATTGAAATATATTTTTTCCTCCCATCTCGTATTTGGATTCAGGCACATCCCTAATATTTTTGATTTATTAGGAAGTTAATAGCTAATAGGAAACACTGATTTCTTGAGTCCACATTATCCATACCAGGGGTCACCAAACTTGCTCCTGGAGGGCCGGTGTCCTGCAGAGTTTAGCTCCAACCCTAATCAAACACACCTGAAGCAGCTAATCAAGGTATTTCTTGCTATACTTGAAACTTCAAGGCAGGTGTGTTGAGGGAAGTTGGAGCTAAACTCTACAGGACACCGGCCTCCAGGACCGAGTAGTCTGTACTATAGACTGATGTGTTTTTGTATCAAAATACTGATGTGTTTGATGTCCAGTGTGCACAAAAATATGATTAAAATCATGAATTGTGATTAAAAATCTAAAAATTATTAATCGGTTTTTAATCGAATCGTGACCCCAAGAATCGAATCGTGAGGTGCCGAAAGATTATGTATGCATTGTTATTCTCTTGCATGTTTTGGCTCACAACATTGATCTGCTTGTTTGGTTGACCCGACATGCCAACTTTTGACTTAACCTAACCAATCGGATGAGTTGGGGGCGGGACTATCTCTCTGACTGACCAGTGACAGTTTGTTTGGTGCAGAAATCACACACGACTTCACAGAAGAGCAGCGCTGGTACCTCTGTAGTCCCTGAGCTCCTGCGCCGCGGGTCTTCAGGTCTCTTCCACCGCGGTGGTGCTTCGGGTTCTTGTCCGGAGTCGAGCTCCAGGCCTCCGGACCAGGGCTTCCCGTGGACCAGCGGAGGCCTTTCCTCCGGAGACACGCTGGACAGCGGGGTGTTGCCCTCCTTCCAGAAGAAACCACTGACCATGATGAAGGATTTGATGTTAGGGTACGGTGCAGACAACTCCCTCAGCAGGGACACGTAGTGCAGAGCCTTGTAGTAATGCAGGAAGGAAATGACACACAGTCCCACTGTGCAAATCAAGAAAACCCGGTGACGTCTCATCTTCATCCTGAGAAACAGAGTTAAGAGAGATTTAGATTTGGAAGAGAAACGATTACTGATGAACAAATCATATTCAAGTGATAAATGAATTTAGTTTCCATCATATTTCCATGTTTTGGAAATGCCAATTTCATTCCATCCCTTATTTTGCAAAAACAATGTTATGCTCGCTTGTGGTGTGTTTTTGACTTTTGAGGGTTAATGCGAATAATGGGAGACAGAAATGCATTTGCCAAATAAATTCCTTCATGCGCATCAAAATGGGACGCATGGGACGGCAAAACCTGACTAACCAGTGGACCGATCTCGTTGGACAAATTTCCTACCGTAAATATATCAAAACTTAATTTCTGATTAGTAATATGCATTGCTAAGAACTTCATTTGAACAACTTTAAAGATTCCAGAATTTCAAATATTGTCCTATCATAACAAACCATACATCAATGGAAAGCTAATTTATTCAGATGGTGTATAAATCTGAATAAAAAATAATTGACCCTTATGACTGGTTTTGTGCTCCAGGGTCACAAATATGGGAAGAAATTGGTTATAAGAGTACCTCCCAGGACATCTTAAGTTTATTTAGAGTGCATAATAACTGAATCAGAAATATTAAAGTGCATTTTGTGGCATTTTACTCACTGGAACACTGTATGATTGTAATGTAAACTGCTCAGTGATCATGATTAGATAGTCCAAAATGCAGCAGCTAGAGTTCTTACTAGAACCAGAAGTATGACCACATTAGTCCGGTTATGTCAACACTGCACTGGCTCCCTATTAAACATTGTATGAATTTCAAAATCTTGTTAATTACTTATAAAGCCCTGAATGGTTTAGCTCCTCAGTAATTGAGCGAGCTCTTATCACATTATTGCCTTCAACGTCCACTGCGTTCTTAAAACTCTGGCCATTTGATAATACCCAGAATATCAAAATCAACTGCCGGCAGCAGATCCTTTTTCTATTTAGCGACCAAAATCTGGAATAATCTACCTAACACTGTTTGGGAGGCAGACACACTCTGTCAGTTCAAATCTAGATTAAAGACCCTGTTCCTGTGGCTCAGTGGTTAGAGCATTGCGCTAGCAGTGCAAAGGCTGTGGGTTCGATTCCCAGGGAACACATGTACTGACAAAAAAAAAAAATTTGTATAACCTGAATGCACTGTAAGTCGCTTTGGATAAAAGCGTCTGCTAAATGCAAAAATGTAAAATGTAAATGTAAAATGTAAAGACCCATCTCTTCAGCCTGGTGTACACTTAACACACTAATACACTTCTAATATTCAAATCCGTTAAAGGATTGTTAGGCTGCATTAATTAGGTCAACCGGAACCGGGAACACTTCCCATAAAACACGATGTACTCGTTACATCGTAAGAAGAATGACATCTACGCTAATATTAGTCTTTTGCTTTCTTATTCCGAGGTCACCGTAGCCACCAGATCTAGTCCGTATCCAGATCAGATGATCACTGCAGTCACCAGATCCAGTCCGTATCCAGATCAGATGATCACTGCAGTCACCAGATCCAGTCAGTATCCAGATCAGATGATCACCGCAGTCACCAGATCCAGTCAGTATCTAGATCAGATGGTCAATGCAGTCACCAGATCCAATCCGTATCCAGATCAGATGATCACCGCAGTCACCAGATCCAGTCCATATCCAGATCAGATGATCACTGCAGTCACCAGATCCAGTCAGTATCTAGATCAGATGGTCAATGCAGTCACCAGATCCAATCCGTATCCAGATTAGATGGTCACTGCAGTCACCAGATCCAGTCCGTATCCAGATCAGATGATCACTGCAGTCACCAGATCCAGTCCGTATCCAGATCAGATGATCACTGCAGTCACCAGATCCAGTCCGTATCCAGATCAGATGATCACTGCAGTCACCAGATCCAGTCAGTATCTAGATCAGATGGTCAATGCAGTCACCAGATCCAATCCGTTTCTATATCAGATGGTCAATGCAGTCACCAGATCCAATCCGTATCCAGATCAGATGATCACCGCAGTCACCAGATCCAGTCCGTATCCAGATCAGATGATCACTGCAGTCACCAGATCCAGTCAGTATCTAGATCAGATGGTCAATGCAGTCACCAGATCCAATCCGTTTCTATATCAGATGGTCACTGCAATCACCAGATCCAGTCCGTATCCAGATCAGATGATCACTGCAGTCACCGGATCCAGTCCGTATCCAGATCAGATGGTCACTGCAGTCACCAGATCCAGTCCGTATCCAGATCAGATGATCACTGCAGTCACCAGATCCAGTCAGTATCTAGATCAGATGGTCAATGCAGTCACCAGATCCAATCCGTATCCAGATTATATGGTCACTGCAGTCACCAGATCCAGTCCGTATCCAGATCAGATGGTCACTGCAGTCACCAGATCCAGTCCGTATCCAGATCAGATGATCACTGCAATCACCAGATCCAGTCCGTATCCAGATCAGATGATCACTGCAGTCACCGGATCCAGTCCGTATCCAGATCAGATGATCACTGCAGTCACCAGATCCAGTCCGTATCCAGATCAGACGGTCACTGCAGTCACCAGATCCAGTCCGTATCCAGATCAGACGGTCACTGCGGTCACCAGATCCAGTCCGTATCCAGATCAGATGATCACTGCAGTCACCAGATCCAGTCCGTATCCAGATCAGATGGTCACTGCAGTCACCAGATCCAGTCCGTATCCAGATCAGATGATCACTGCAATCACCGGATCCAGTCCGTATCCAGATCAGATGATCACTGCAGTCACCGGATCCAGTCCGTATCCAGATCAGATGATCACTGCAGTCACCAGATCCAGTCCGTATCCAGATCAGACGGTCACTGCAGTCACCAGATCCAGTCCGTATCCAGATCAGACGGTCACTGCAGTTACCAGATCCAGTCCGTATCCAGATCAGATGATCACTGCAGTCACCAGATCCAGTCCGTATCCAGATCAGATGGTGGATCAGCACCTAGAGACGACCTCTACTGCTCTGAACGTCAGCGGAGACCAGGACACCTAGATGAGCCCCAGAGACAGATCTCCAGAGAGGACCTCGTCACCTAGACAGCCATCGGGAAAAGACCACTGGAACCATTAGAGTCCTTACAATCTGACTTTTTGCAGTTGGTACAAACTACTGGTACGTCTGGCCAGAGGAGAACCCCCCCCGACTGAGCCTGGTTTCTTCCAAGATTTTTTTCTCCATTCTGTCACCGATGGAGTTTTGGTTCCTCTGGCTTGCTTAGTTGGGGACACTTAATTTCCAGCAGTATCATGGACTTGCACAAGTACTATTAGAATTGAGCCATCTGTAAGCCCCCCCCCTCCCTCCCTCCCTCCCCTTAGTTACTGTTGCTCCCTTGGACAAACACTTTGCTCACTGTCTAAAATGACAGCTGCATTGAAAACCTTGTCCCATGATGTTTTTGCACAATTTTGGACACAAAAGGCCACCAAATGGGAATTAAATATTCCATGGAGGAATTTATAAAATATAAAAAAATAAATATGGTGGATAACTCGAAGCGAGGGTTAACATATCACAATGTCTCATATTACGATCACGGATGTCAACATGCAGGATCAACAATGTTCATGTATCGCAGGGTGTGATTAAATTAATTTACATTTAACCAGTTTAATATGGAGAGGCACTGAAATGTAGACCTTCGTTCATGTGTTTTTGACCCACACTGTACAAGACGTGAGAACAGTACATTAGCATGGACTCATTACGTTAACGTTAGCTAGATTTATCCAGAGATACCTTGCTGAAGCACAAGATAACTTGATCAGATGAGATGTGTAACTTAATGAGTGTATGACAAGCAGAAAATGAACCTTTTTGTCTTCATTTGTATTGGGGTTGAATACTTATGCACATTTTGCTCAGTTTTGTTTGGATTCAGGACATGTAATAAATGATATTGCCTATCCTCTCGGGATACCTGGAATCAGTGTCACATGTACCCCAGACACATCGTTTAACATTTCTGAATCATAAACCCCATAAACCGGTGCGAGATTCGGATTCTCCAATGTTTCTCTACGGCACTGAAACCTAAAGATGTCAGAGTTCCTCCCCATGCAACTGATACTCGACTGCCATTGGCTAGTCTGCGTTCGAGGGGAGGGGCTTACTGATACATTAATTGAACTGAGCTGGGTGATGACATCACTGAATTCAACGATGAACTGCCTTTAACTGAAAATTTAGTGTTTACTGTTTGCATTATTGACACGCTATTTTCTTCTGTAAAGAGGCTTTAACACAATCTGTATTGTTAAAAAGCGCTATATAAATAAAGGTGACTTGACTTGCTCATGAACGGGTTTCTCTCCAGCCTTTCAATGCAGCTGAAGAACAGAAGCTCCTCAGTGTGTTAGACCTTCCAGATCATCAGTGATAGGAACAATGAGAACCAATTATTCCCATAGACGCTGGACATCACGAACACTGAGTTCTGTGTGTGTGTGTACTGTCTGAGACTTTACACAACGACGTAAATGCAAACCCTTCTACTTATGCTTCATTTTGTGCATTGCTGAATTCTGAAATGCAAGTATGTGTGTGTGTGTGCAAGAAAGCAAGTACGCTTTTCTCGCAAATGCAAGAAATGCAACGCTCCCTGCTGCATCATTTGAGCAGTGGGGTTAGTTACCGTCAGACCAGCACAAGTGAAGTATGCACAACGGCGTTTATGCAAGTATGCATCTTGTGAAACATCCTCTGATTCTCTGCCGCATGAACCGAGAAACTCCCGTCTGACTCCAAAGCAAATAAACAGATTTCCTGAACCAGAGACATGTCGTACAAGAAGAGGCCAGATTAGCACAGCAGCTGTTAAATACCCAGCTAACCGAGTTAATGAGAGGAACAGAGCTGCGACGTGATTGGACGGTTAGGTGAGACTCATGAAACACTCTCCAATGACATCAATGCGGGGTTCGCGAGACACAAATAAACCGAAGAGGAAGAGGAATAAAAAGAGCAACAACCGGCAGCCAAATTGGATTTAACACAATCAAACTCCTACACACACATACACAGAGTCAAATAGATTCACTCTGTGACTGTTCTCACTTCAGACCAGTCCAAGTGCAGCCTGGTCTTTCATTTTGTGATGGGTTATGGTATATTTAGGTGGAACCGTGCAGTTAGACGAGATGGTTATCTCGCTCACATACAGAGAGAGAGAAACGACGTGAGACAGAATTCAAGAGTCTGTTTTTAAAAGTTGAAAAAGTTTTAATATTAAATTGCATGCTAAAAACACTCACAATCACAGATTGGCGCATGTGATATGATTGGCCAGGTATATACATATTTTTTTATAGCATTCAAATTATTGCACTAGAACGAATGCAAGAACTAATAACTAACGAGTTAAACTGGCGATATAAATATTTTGGTGTCGTACTTCCTTATTTCAACAAATGCCAAGTAAGGTTGCCAAATAGAGCAGGATCTCTGGTCGGACTCCTGAAGGCCAGTTCATGTTTGTTTCATGTCTGCAGAAGCTCTTTGACCAAACACTGTTATTCAATATAGATTTGACATGACAATGTGTGGAACATTAAAGATTAAACATCTAGAGTCGCATGATCACAGCAGATCTGCTGAGTCACATCTGACAACTTAGAAAGCAGTAGTGTCAGATCACACACACACACACACACACACACACACACACACACACACACACACACACACACACACACACACATACACACACACACACACACACACACACACACACACACACACACACACACACACACACACACACACTCACACAAACAGAGAGACATACACACACACAAACACAAACACACACACTCACACAAACAGAGAGACATACACATAACACACACACACACACACACAGACATACAACACACACGCACACACATACACACACACACACACACACACACACACACACACCAGAGACATACACACACACACACACACACACACACACACACACACAGAGAGACATACACACACACACACACACACACACACACACAGAGACATACCACACACACACACAGAGAGAGACACACACACACACACACACACAGACACACACACACACACACACACACACACACACACACCTCTTGTGTGGAGTAAATCAGCTCATGTCTGTCTGCGTCCGTCTCTCTCTCTGTCTCTGATACGACTTTGATTTTTCCACAAGAGGAGACAACAGGCTGCGGTCACATCAGGACACACACCGACTCGCCTTCAAGGGACTGAGTTAGTCTCAGATCTACAGCAAACACACACACACACACACACACACACACACACACAGACCAACACACACACACACACACGCACACACACACACACACACAGAGAGACACACACACACACACACACACACAAAGAGAGACACACACACACACACACACACACACACACACACAGAGAGAGAGACACACACACATGCACACACACACATCTTCATGACTGCAGTGAATCAAACACCTGTTTTCTGCGTTTACTCACAGTCGGCGTGTGTCAAGCATCGCTCCGTATTTGGAGGAAGTCAAAGGAAACGAGAGAAAACTGAAGCAGAAGTTCCTGTTAATGAGCTAAAATCATTAGAACCAGCACAACTCTGACAAACGACGAACATGACACGTCTCCGGTGTGTGTAACCATCAACACAAGAACACATCAGAGTCAGAGTAAGAGTCAGAGTAAGAGTCAGCCTTACATTCCCTGACAACGAGCAAGTCACTGTCAGTGTACACAATTTGCATTTTCTGAACATGTGTTTGAGATGCAAATCTCATCAGCATGCTGTTCTGTGCTTTCTACGGTGTTCTGAGAGGCATTAAGTGTTGCACTTGGTTGCTAGGGTGTTCTGGGTGGTTGCTAGGAGTCAGTGATCTTCTGGTATGTAGATGTGCATCGTTCACTGTGCGTCTGTGGGGTTTTTATGAGATCACTGTATCAGCACACACTCCAGTCCTACCAGCCCTGATCTCCAGACCGCGTCTGTGACCCATGTGTGTGAGATAGTGAGTGTGTGCATGTGTGTGTGTGTTTGTGTGTGTGTGTGTGTGAGATAGTGAGTGTGTGCATGTGTGTGTGTGTGTGTGTGTGTGTGTGTGTGTGTGTGAGATAGTGAGTGTGTGCATGTGTGTGTGTGTTTGTGTGTGTGAGATAGTGAGTGTGTGCATGTGCGTGTGTGTGTGTGTGTGTGTGTGTGTGTGTGTGTGAGATAGTGAGTGTGTGCATGTGTGTGTGTGTTTGTGTGTGTGAGATAGTGAGTGTGTGTGTGTGTGTGTGTATGTGTGTGTGTGTGTGTGAGATAGTGAGTGTGTGCATGTGTGTGTGTGTGTGTGTGTGTGTGTGTGTGTGTGTGTGTGACCCGTGAGTGTAAGATAGTGAGTGTGTGTATGTGTGTGTGTGTGTGTGTGTGTGTGTGTGTGTGTGTGTGTGTGTGTGTGTGTGTGTGTGTGTGACCCGTGAGTGTAAGATAGTGAGTGTGTGCATGTGTGTGTGTGTGTGTGTGTGTGTGTGTGTGTGTGTGTGTGTGTGTGTGTGTGTTAATATAAATTAATATAGCAGGAGAATGGAAAGAGCAAGTTAACATCATCTTGTCAGAGTTTACATCTATGCTGGACTTGATTGATAAATGTCCACTGCCACTGACTATGAAGCTGGAGGCTATTAGACAGGTGGCACTGTATAAAGTACAACATCTGTTCTCCAACGTTCACATCCAACAGAAAGTGCTGAGCGAAATGGATAACAAAACAGTGAGCTTAGTGCGAAAGTGGTTTGGACTTAATACACACAGCACTCGTGATGTTATTTTTCATCCCCAGTGGGAAGGAGGGTTGGGGGTACCATACGTGACATGGATTTATACCAGCATGCGGATTTCCCATCTTCTGAACATGCTGAATAATGATGATAAAGAGGTTAGGGAGTTGGCTCGATCCTCCCTGTTCTTGGATCTCAGGAGATGCAAGGTGCCGCTGGGCAGGGAGACAGAGCCCCAGTTCCTTGGCTTCAAAAGGAAACCCAGCGGGAAACTGGACACTCATTCAGCTGGCTTTGGTGTCTGGTCAGATTGGCCGGATCTGAATGACCTCTGCGTTCGAACTGGAGTATCACTGGAGTGGGTGAGGTCTGACTCTGAGAGTGTGAGAGTCTCGGAGGATATCATCACTGACCCCCTGACCTATGTCAGAGCAACAGCCACATACGGTGGTGATAGCCACCCGCTAACATCTGCAGGAGCCCGGCGAACTCTCTTCGATCTGCATCAATACCAACACAAACAACACTGGACTGGACTGAAACTTCAGGGAAAACTTGCATGTCTTTCCTCTGCTGATCATTCATTTCTGAAGAATACTGCACTCAGTGAGGACATTGTTATTTTCACAGTAAAAGCTAGACTACAAGTTCTCCCTACTAGACTCAACCTTTCTATCTGGTTTCCTACAGCTCCGCTCCCTCATTGTTTGCATCACACTACAGAACAGATCATAGAAACACTGCCACATATCTTGAATGGCTGCCATGCTTACAAGGGAATGTACAGAGCACGCCACGACAGAATAGTGGACCTGAGAGTGAAGGACATATCAAATCATATATCACCTTTAGTAAGAGTATACACACATTCCTGTGTAAAACCCTCTATGTTCTAGTGTCTCAGTAATACTTCTGACATGTTTTCTGATCTGTCTGCTAATACACCTGATGTTGCTGAGTGTAGAGAGGTGTTTGTTCTGGAGATAGCATGCACCTTTGATTCTAGTATGGAAGAAGCTTTTATGACCAAAGTCATTAAATATTAACCACTCCTAAATATTATTTCAGAGATAGGTTATCGGGGCCGATTACTTGTTTTCATATTTGGCAGTTTAGGACACACACACAGGCTGGTTGTAAGAGGCCTTCGACAACTTGGGATGCCCAAAAAGAGAGCTAAATGGTTAGCAAAGTACTGTTCTCTGTCTGCTATCATAGGCAGCCGTAATAAATGGAGGAGACGCTGTTATTTATACCCATAACAACTGAGTGATATGCTTAATATTGTGAAGATCTTTTGTATGCCACTGGTCCATGATTTTTTCTAAGTGTATTTAACTGCATCTGTAATATTTGTGTCCCTGTAGAGTATTTATTTTAAGTGGACTTAAATAAATTGTTAAAATGTGTGTGTGCGCGTGTGAGGGTGAGTGTTTGTGTGTTTGTGTGTGTGCGAGTCTGTGTGTGTGTGTGGCAGACTGAAGCGCTCCACAGTATCCCACTGAGTCACATATGTCACCATGGAAACATACGTCACACGTCATGTGTCACTGAAAGTGTGTCCGGAGCCAAACTCGGTCTTGGACAGTGTGTGTGTGTGTGTGTGTCTGCAGCACAATAGAGCTCATTCTCCAGCCGCTCTGTATCTGGTTGTGTGTGAATGTGGGCGAGGAGTAAACACTCACATCACAGATTCCACAGAAATACATTCAAGCATTACGATTTTTCTGCATTGTGACATTATTTTCATGACAATTGAACATTTTACCCCTAAGCCGTCATGACTGAATTGACACTGTACTTTTTGTTTGTGTTTCTAATTATTCTCAGCATTGATTTTCATTAAACTCATTTGCTTATTTAAATTCACAGAAATTAAACACTGTTAGTGGGTGTTTCTAAAAACAGGCACTTTACTAAAATTGATAACTCTATAAATTATATTTGAAACGTTTGGAAAAAACAAACTCTTTTGCTAAGGATCATTTCACAGGTGTCAAAATTCACAATTTGACATATTTTGCACAATTGGACAGTGACCTGAAATGTACATTTACATTTTGTGTATGATAAACTAAAATGAAATGATAAACTAAAATATTCTGTTTGCGTAATATTGACCTTGATCTCTTATCTTTTAATTTCACTGCCTCTTCAACTAACAGGGAATGTTCTCACATTCTTAAAAAAACTTTTTTGTTAACTGTTAGTTAAAAGTTAAATGTAACCATAACCCATACAATTAAGACACACTCCTAAAGTAATGTTTATGAAAAGTTCTTATAACTTTATTAATATTTCAAACACATTCACACAACACTGAGATAAATGTTCTGAGAGCAGCAATCTCTGAATGTCCTTGTGATTGTATTTGGGCTTGATGAACGCTTTAAGAGACATTTTTGTAACGTTATAATCACGAACAACATGAATTAAGTTTCAGAAATTTTAAAACAATTTTCCCAGTTTTTAAACTACCATTTGTTAAACTTGGAAGGTTACGCATTACATTACCTTAGTGAAAAACTTCCTTAGACGGCCATGAACTGTAACCTAATTACCTGATCCTGAATCCGACAAACCTCATGTAGTAAAAGAGAACAAATTGCCATCACGCTATCATGAACCCAGATCTACCTGCCTTATCTCCAAATGACTATAGCCCCTTGACTCCACTGCCAATGCTGATGAAATTAACTTGGTTGCCAAACTTTCTTCATTAAACAAGAGAAACTAAGCCTTCACTTAACAAAGATGCAGTTCTCAAGGTGAACGAACCTGATCTAGGGGTCAAACACTTAAACCCAAGCGAAATCTTGGGTGTTCTTGAGACCAGACCTAGCTTTAGCAGTCAAAGCTAACCAAATCAGCATACCTCATCATCTCAAACCAAGAATTACATCGTCTGTTTAGCTCACCTGGAAAACTTTCTGCCTTTATCACGCAGGTGGATTATTGTAATGGTCTCCTCACCGGCCTTCCAACCAGACCATTAGACAGCTGCAGCTGCCAGGATTCTGACTAGAACCAGAAAATCTGATTAACACCAGTCCTAGGTCTTACACTGGCTCCACCGATTACATGTTAGGTCGATTTTAAAGTCACTTTTACTCGTTTTAAGTACTGCAATGTCTAGGACCGCCCTAACGATATATGGCAGATCACTGTCACTGAATTAAACCAACGCCACTCGATTCATTAGGATCGAGTCGTTAGAAATCCAAGCTTCACCAAAACAGCGAGTCCGCTTTTAGCTTATGCCGCCCGCACTGGAACCAAGCTTCCAGTAGCCAGACACCGATTGCTAAACATTAGCGCCATTTAATCCGCTCAAAACTATCTATTTAGCTGCTTGTTAATGCACCGCACCGTCCAACTGCTGCCTTTTTTGACCGCATCCGTTCTATTTACTGCTGTTTAACTTTCATGTTAATCAATTTCTAATCCTGCTTTAAAATTCCTTGCTATATTTTTACTCCTTGCTTTTATGCTCTGACCACGATTCTTCACTTTTATCGCTAAGCTGTTGAGTTCCACCACCGTTTAAATCGCTGCCTTATAAATAAACTCCTTGCCTGCTTCCTTGATCTTGTACATAGTAGAGGCTTGTACTCTAGAAACATCCAGCAATTTCAGATCTCAAACGTTCTTGTTAGCAAAAACAGATTATATGAGGCGCGCCAAACACCTTGGGAATATCTACTCAGATGTCATGTGTGGATAGACTCCGCCTCCCAGAGTGTCAATAGCTCTGTTTGCTCCCCACGATCACGTCTGTGTTAGCCCCCCCACCGATTCACATCAGCTGTCTGTTTAGCCCGCCCACCGATTCTACATCAGCTGCTGTTTAGCCCCGCCCACCGATCTACATCACTGCCTGTTTAGACCCGCCCACCGATTCTACATAGCTGCCTGTTTAGACCCGCCCACCGATTCTACATAGCTGCCTGTTTAGCTCCGCCCACCGATTCTACATCACTGCCTGTTTAGCCCCACCCACCGATTCTACATCACTGCCTGTTTAGCCCCACCCACCGATTCACGCACGTACTGTTGAAGAGAGAGCCGAACACAGGTCTACACAGAAACCTAACGATAAAGTTTCTCCAAAGAGAATAAGATGCTGTGCAGGGCCAAGTTGAAAATGAATTGGTTTCATAGCGCAGCTCTTTCCGCCTCCTGTGTGAAAGCCGCTTCTCTAGCGCACACGGGAAAAAGCCAAGCTCAGATTTTAAAATAGCGCGTATGTGAATGACATCATAGGCTATAATCGATTATAGTCTATAACTGCATCAATGCAGAATCGTCCATGTCCGCATCGCAATGCATCGATTCATTTTGACAACCCTAATCAGCATCCATCTTTGAGGAATGTAGGCTGTCAATCATACACAACTATTAGCCAATCACAATCTACAATCCTCCATGTCTCTTCAAACAGAGCGTCCTGATGAGAGACGTCAAAAACAGCATGGAAATACTTCTCAAATATAGTGTTGGGATGTAAAAATCTTGATAACATTATAAGTGGAGCTCAGAGAACAATACAAAGGCAGTTCATGACCCCTTTAAGGTCAATTTACAGTACACAGACAAACGCTATCAAACACGTTTGTTGGGTTTTATTGGATCAGTGTGTCGGTCAGAGATTGTTTGCATCCGACTGAACCGGTTCAGTCAGTTAATTATCAGAAAATTAGATATCCAATGGCCAACATTGGACCTGTTGGTGTTTGTTTGTGCTGTGAATTGGCCTTTGGGCATAACATTTTTAATGTGGTGGAAATGACGCCTCGGGGATAAACGAGTCGATCCCAGTGAACACAACAAACACACACACCTGATATATCAACCGCCTGACACTTCATCAAATATTTACAGGCCTGATTTCTAAACAAGTTTGCACCAAAGTTTACTAGTGCTGGTATGAGAAACCTCTAGCAGCAAGTGTGAACGTGAGAGTGTGAATGCAGCATAGTGCACCCAAAAATGTAAATTATGTCATTAATTACTCACCCTAAACCTGTAAGACCGAACACAAATAAAGATATTTTTGATGAAATCCTCCATAGACAGCAAGGATCCTAACACCATCAAGGCTCAGAAACATAGCAAGGACATCGTTTAAATAATCCACGTGACATCATGTGTTCAATTGTAATTTACGAAGCTACGAGGATACTTTTTGTGCACGAGGAAAACAAAAATAACGACTTTATTCAACAATTCGTCTCCTCCGAGTCACCCTATAGCGCTATTTGGGAGAGTATCACATATGTATGTAACATATGTACGCGGATACGTTGTTTACATTTTGACCGGAATGTAAACAGTGTTTACGTATGTGATACTCTACACTCTAAAAAATGGTGCTATATAGCACTAAAAGTGGTTCTTGGCTCGTAATCATAGGGGAACCACTTTTGGTGCTATATAGCTCCATATATTTAGAGTGTGACACTACTAGTGTGACACTGGCTTCTTTTATCCAGCCGAGAGCTGTAGTTTGCATATCATGTGCTCATACAGAGTTTTTGAGCCACCGTTCAGTCTGTATTACACATGATGAGAAACATGTGCTGCTCCGAAACACAGAATAGTAGAGAGATGATACTGTTATTTATTTATAGGCTATATATGTATTTACATGACTTAACATGCGAATCATAATATTAGTGAATATATTATATTGTAGCTTTATCTCTCGCCCCCCTGGTTGAGAAACACTGACCTAAAGCGCGATCTTCCAGCATTGCCTTCGTGATCGATCTATTGGGCATCCCTGATCTATATATGTGATGCTTAAAAAAAAAACAAAAAAAACATTTGTTTCTCATTTATTTGGTTCCACAGTATTTGCTGATTTTATATTTTATTTAAACAGTGCTTGATGCAGAATTGCCGCTGATATTAAAGTCAAAGTAAAACACGCACAGGCGCTTACAGGGTATTTTAAGCCCCCCCCCACGGTGATACCGTTATAACCGGTGTGACATCAGGTCGATTAACCGGTGGGAAAATGTCCTCACCGTCACAACCCTAGTATAGGGTGTATAGGTTGTGTGTATAGGTTGTGTGTATAGGTTGTGTGTATAGGAGTGC
>CM049830.1:35278140-35290640 GCA_027422435.1 Schizopygopsis pylzovi | reverse complement strand
ATTGCAAACCTGCTCGAAGTTAAAGGGTTTTAAATAAAATGATAGATTGGTGGATTAAAACAGTTAAATCTTTGGAGGTTCACAATCACCTTATCTTCATGAAAGCTGTGAAGTCTGAACAATCTCTCAGGTTTGGTGTGTCGTACACACTGCTCGCTCTATGTCTGTGTGAAACACGATACCAGGACAGGACAGGAGAGGAGGAGCTGGCTTGATCCGGATTGACTGGCCAGTGTGAACAGTCTCACACGGGTCTTCATCAGTCTCGCGTGTCTTCACATTCAAAACAAGACTTTGTCATATTCAGAATTTCTTACTAAATTTTAAATTCCTGTGAAACCAAAAGACTATGCTGTTATTTTTGATGCAATTTCAAGTAAAGTTGTTTCATTATTATTACGTAATTCCGCACATTATATAAATGCTGACCAACAGCCATTGAATTGTGATATTATACTGTGATATTAATATTGTTAAAGATAAATGCAGTAATATATATGTTATAAATGTGTTAAAGAAGAATTTATCTAAATATGAAAACATTGAGTGGAAGAAAGTATGGTCAATAACTAATACGTTTTTCATCAGTAATAAAGTAAAAGTGTGATATTACACAGAATTATTTTAAAGATTCAAACTGAATATGGAAAACTCCTGTGATTTTTGTGGTCATCTTTTCTTTCAATGTATATACTTTGAGTAGATGTCTCTAACTGCATTTCTAAGATGTTAGGAATATTAATACATATAGGAATGTATGATGTCATATCTTTTTTTTGAACAAGATACCATTGATTCTAGAAGTACATTTTTTTTCTTACACAGCTAATTATTTTACTTGGAAAGTATCATATTCATGTAAAGAAATGGACTAAAGCTAAGCCAAAATGTGAACATTTTATTAAAGAAATGAAACGATATGGTATTACTTTGCACAATATTAGAAACAGAAAAGCTAAAAAGACCTATGAAGCATTATGTCAGTTTAATTTGGTTAATTCCATATTTTTACTCTTCCCTGGCAAAGATAGTTTTTTATTTTTATTTTGTTTCCTTTCTTTCTCTGTATACCCTTTTTCATTAGTTTTTGTTGTTTTTGTTGTATTTATACTACTGTTGTGAGATGTATATGTTTGTATTAATATGTACATAATTGCATAAATATATATATTTTTTTTTTAAACATTCAAAACAAGACGAAGTCTGAGATCAGTCAATTCACTTCTTATAGCGCCACCTTGTGGTTACTTCTAAGACCAGAACTGGTGCAAGACGTCTTGATAATCAGACATGTCTGAGATTAAAGGCATCTTTAGACCCCCCCCCCACACACACACACACAGCACGCGCGCACACACACACACACACACACACAACACACACACACACACACACACACCACCACACGAAACACACACACACACACAGAAACACACACACACACACACACAGACAGACACACAGAACACACACACACACACACACACACACACAGACACAGACACACACACCCACACAGAAACACACACACACACACAGAAACACACACACACACACACACACAGACACAGACACACACACCCACACAGAAACACACACACACACAGACAGACAGACACACAGAAACACACACACACACACACACACACACACACAGACACACACACCCACACAGAAACACACACACACACACACACACACACACAGACAGACACACAGAAACACACACACACACACAGACACACAGACACACAGAAACACACACACACACACAGACAGACACACAGAAACACACACACACACACCCACACACACACACACACGATATATTTGTATTGTTAATGCATTGCATTTACAGTACATTAATGTCTCGTCAATTTTGAAAACGAAGCATAACATCTATACTGACATTATAATTTAATTAGAATAATCATGCACAATATACTAACTCATCTCAGCATTTTGCATATTTAAAGCTTAAGTGTTTATTTAAAATGACATGTGAAACTAGGTTACACTTTATTTGGATAGTCCACTTTAGGCTTTCTACTGACTATAAGTAACTACATGTTAACTAACTCTCATTAGGGCAGGTTTAGGGTTAGTCGAAGAATTTGACATATGCTTGCAAAGATTATAATACTCAGTATGTTGTGGAGCCATCAAAATAAAGAATATTAAGTCTATTAATACTCTAATGACTGCTAGTTGACATGTAGTTAATGTCTAAAGTGGACTATCGAAATCAAATGTTACCAAAACGCTGAAAACACAGGTTTGCTCATCACAGCAGCTCCTGTAGAGTCAGACATCTCGGACACAATATATCATCCTCCTCTCCACAAGCACTTCTTTAAGTGCACTCGCTGCATCAATGAGGGATTTGGTTACCAGGCATGAAAAACTCAAATACTGCTGTTGGGTGATTTTAACATTCATGTTAGCCGTGCGAGGCTTTTGACTTTACACAGTGGGTTTAAGGTCCAACACACATCCATGACCACACCCTTGATTAGATTTTAACCATGCTTTTTATATTTCAAACACTGTAATCAGGAGTGCATCTTTTCCCCCGATCACATGCCGGTTTTATTCGTCACATACTCAATTATACAGAATATAGTGAGATGTAAATCAGGACCGCTCAATGGACAGTGCAAAATATGCAACACAACACAAGAGAATATACATAAATATAGGTGAAGAATAAGATAAAATGTGCAGGATAGTATACTGTGGACGTAATAAATCATAGCAGGGATGTGCAAGAGATATGCAGAGCAGCAATGATGGAGAATAGTGAATAATCTTACTGATTATTACATTGAGTTATGTTGATGTTATGACACCGAGTTTGAGTTTAGGAGGGAATAAGCTCCTTCTAAGTCTGTGTGTGTGTGTGTCTGTGTGTGTGTGTGTGTGTGTGTGTGTGTGTGTGAGAGAGAGAGAATGTGTGTGTGTGAGAGAGAATGTGTGTGTGAGAGAGAGAGAGATCGAGAGAGTGTGTGTGTGTGAGAGAGTGTGTGTGAGAGAGTGTGTGTGTGAGTGTGTCTGACTGATTGTGTTTTTGTGTGTGTGACTGTGTATGTGTGTCTGATGATTGTTTGTGTGTGTGTGTTGTCTGACTGATGTGTGTTTGTGTGTGAGTGTCTCTGACTGATGTGTGTGTGTGTGTGTGTGTGTGTGTATGTGTGTGTGTGGTGTGGTGTGTGATGTGTGTGTGTGTGGGGGTGTGTGTGTGTGTGTGTGTGTGTGGTGTGTGTGTGTGTGATGTGAGTGTGAGTGTGACTGTGTGTGTGTGTGTGACTGTGTGTGATGTGGTGTGTGTGTGTGTTGAACACACGGTGAGCAGATGTTGAGTCTCATGTGGTGTGTAAGATAACAGACAAACACCACGAGCTGGTGAAGAGAAGAGTTCGATGATGTTCGTGACGGGGGTCTGATGCAGGTCTGATGGATTCCTCCTTAGGAAGCGCTTGTCAGATGGCAGTAAAATAAAAAGACTGTTACCGGGGTGGTTTGAGTCCTTGATGATGATGATGATGAGTCCTCTACAGTCCCTCCTCAGAAGTCCATCGCTGGCACGCCTGACTCGTCTCTCCTAGCGAAGCCTGCCGTGACTCTCTGGAGCTGCACACTCCTCTGCTTCAACTGGACACTGATGCACGTCTTCCACCAGTGTGGATATCATAAAAACCACAAGCCTGACTCTACACATACCCTGAGACGGACCGAACGCAAACGGAAAAAGGACAGGTTTCTTTTGAAGCAACTCCCATAACATGTTTCAGAAAGCTGCAAACATTGCTCTGAGCTTAGAAACAATACTGCATGAGTGTGCATGCTCCACTATGTTCTTCTACTTGTGTGAGTTTGAGCCTATTAATCGGATTTCATGTAATTAAATAGTTGGCCAGATAAAACCAACAAGCTGCCCTCAGTATATTATCCACCTCTTTTTATTAAGACAAATCATGAACTGTTTATCTTGCTCTGTTATTGGTTATTAACATGTTTGTCTACTGGTTCCTTTCCTAACATTTGTGATGCTATATCTATAAAAAAACACAAACCTGTATGCTTCTTCTCTTTCCAATTTCCATCCCATTTCTAATTGACCCTTTATCTCAAAGATCCAGTTGCATCGACTTTATTTGGCTGTTAATTCTGTTCATGTTTCAATCTGAATCTGAACCCCCGAGTCTCAAGGGATATTTGTACAGAAACCGATTCTGGGGAAATCCATGGCGTTAGTGTTATTAGATCCGGTTTGGTTGAGCACGAGGTCCTGTTAACACGTCTGGAGATATCTCTGGGCCTTCATGGCGTAGTCTAATAGTGGTTCTGTTCTTATCTAAGTGTTCGTATGGGTCATTAGACCTCCTCTTTAGTGTACCTCCTAATTGTGGAGTTCCCCAGGGATCGATCCTTGGACCGGTTCTGTTCAGCCTGTTCATGTTATCTCTGGCTTTCATTTGTAACACATATAGAGTATCATTAATATGCCGATGATTCTCAGATCTATATTCCTTTAAAGCATAATGATAAAATGGCTAACAACCAGCACTGTTGGCCTTCAGTTTTGGCTCTCAAAATGGCTCATGGGTGTTCCCAAAAGGAATTTTTTAAAAAAAAAAACCCTAATTTCCAAAGGGCCCATTGCTACAAAAAAACACACACAACCAAACCAAAAAAACAACCAACAACCCTCCTAAAACAAAAAAACCATTTCCCTACACAGAAACATTTATTCCTTAAACCAAAACCCAAACCCAACGCAAACAACCAAACCACAAATCTCTCTTACGAAAAAACACCACACTCCTCCTCCCCGCCCACTTTCCACCTACAAACCAAACACACACAACCACCCAACTTTTTCTTTCAAAAACACCAAACTCCTTCTACCCAACAACACTTAATTTCTAAACAAAGCACACTTTGGGTCCATTTTTAAAGGGGCTTTCCTGAAGAATGGAAAAGTAACTGAATTCCAACCCTTTTCATTCCATCCCAAAACCTTTCCTTCAAAAAACATTTGGAACATTTCAAAAAAACTATTAGTTGTTTTTTTGCTTTTTTCCCATACCAAAATTGTAACGGAAAGGTTTTTTATTTAATTGTTTAAACTTTTGTATAAGTTAAAGGTATATTAACCCAACAAAACAAAAAAAAAAAACCAAAAACATTTAAAAAAAAAAATACCCAACCCCAAAACAACACACACACACACACACACACACACACACACACACACACACACACACACCAAGACTATATTAGGTTAAAATCACATGTTATAAAGATGAAGTGCTATTAAAGACAATATTGTCTGCAATACTCTCTTCAGTGTTTTTATATCTCAGACCTCAAATACATCAAATATTAACCTTTTTAGATCATTTAGTAAAGAGTAAAAAAAATACAATACAAAACTTATTGAGACAACAGTTTTATTATTAATAAAAACACACTTTCTCATTCTGCATTTATGAATCTGGGAATTCTGTTTAATCATAACTTAATCATAACGCCGATTCATGCTTTTTAATCCAAACTCGTTTAGATTAAATGGACATATCTATTCTCTCTAGCTTTCAATACCCCCCCCCCCACCTTAATCATTGTTGTTTTATTATTGTTGTGATGGTCTTGTTTTATTTATTATGTTTACTGAGTTCTTATTCTATTCTGTACAGCACTTTGGTGGCTTTTTAAATGTGCTTTATAAGTACATATTGCACTGGTAAGAGAAACCAAACCAGAATGTGGAGCTGAAACAAGAGCTGTTTATTAAAGGAAGACGCTAAAAACAGAAAAACAGACAGACGTATATATATACAGCTCTGCAGGCGTGGTCTTACAGAGACGTCAAACTCCACAGAAGCACGACGAAAGAAGCTCAGAGAAACACGAGTGTCTTATAGACATGATGCTGGACTCGGATCTGCTGCTGGACCCTTTGATACAGTCAGTGCAGAGCCATGATTACAGGCCAAAGATACAGTTTAAGGAGCTTGTTGTCGGATCACAAATGGAATAATATTGTGTTTGACCTGATGGGACGGACTGCAGATCCTCACTGCGGCCCCAGATCTCCAGACAGGCCCTGGCCCTCGCTGTGGTCGGAGCCCCAGAGCCGGTAGAACTGTGTGAAGTCGACGTAGGGAGGCACTCTTCCCGTCTCGTCCGGTTGCGCCGCCTGACTGCCTCTCTGCCGGAACAGGCTGCCGTCTCCGGAGCTGGAGCTGGAGCTCTGCGTGTGTGTGTTCGTCGACTGCAGCGTCGCTGTGGGGCTCTGACTGAGGGGAGGAGCATAGACACAGAGATGGGTGGGGTCAGAGAGAGGGGTGGAGTCAGAGGGAGGAGCACTGATACACAGATGAGTGGGGTCAGAGAGAGGGGCGGGGTCAGAGGGAGGAGCACTGATACACCGAGGGGCGGGGTCAGAGGAAGGAGCACTGATACACTGAGGGGCGGGGTCAAAGGGAGGAGCACTATACACCGAGGGGCGGGTCAGAGGGAGGAGCACAGATACACGAGGGGCGGTGTCAGAGGGAGGAGCACATACAAACAGAGGGGCGGGGTCAGAGGGAGGAGCACAGATACACTGAGGGGCGTGTTCAGAGAGAGGGGCACAATACACATGAGGGGCGGGGTCAGAGGAGGAGACACATACACATTAGGGGCGGGTCAGAGGAGGAGCACAGATACACAGAGGGGCGGGGTCAGAGAGAGGGGAGAGGTCAAGCGTGGGGAGCACGAACACTGAGGGTGGGGTCAGAGGGAGGAGCATAGACAAACAGAGGGGCGTGGTCAGAGGGAGGAGCAAAGACACACAGAGGGGCGAGGTCATAGTGAGGGGCGGGGTCAGAAGGAGGAACACATGCACATATATGGGTGGGGTCAGAGGGAGGAGCACAGACACACAGAGGGGCGGGGTCAGAGGGAGGAGCGAAGGACAATATGGGGCGGGTCAAGAGAGAGGGGCGGGGTCAGAGGGAGGACACATGCACATAGATGGGGTGGGGTAAGAGAAAGGGGTGGGGTCAGAGGGAGGAGCACAGACACACAGAGGGGCGGGGTCAGAAGGAGGAGCACAGACACACAGAGGGGCGGGGTCAGAAGGAGGAGCACAGACACACAGGGGGGCAGGGTCAGAGGGAGGAGCACAGGCACACCGAGGGGCGGGGTCAGGACTCTCACTGATGGGCTGTAAGGGGTCTAAGGTCAGGGGAATCAGGGGTGTCAGTAGACTACAGTTAAACCGGGGACCATGGAGAGAGATGCATGCGTTATTGATATAGTTTTGAATGCATTCAGCTGTAGGAAACAACATTGGGTGCAGGATTACTACACCTAACTAAAACTAAACCATAAAAAACATTTACATTATTTTATAATTGAAATTGAACATTTAAATTTAACAGTTTTTTTAGTTTAACTCAATTAACTAAAATAGAAAAAAATCTGAAACTAAGATAATGAAAATAAATATTGGCAAAAATTATATATACATGAAAACGATAAAATGGCAATAAATAATTAAATTACTAAATTTAACATTAAACATTGACATTAAAAAGGAAACTTTACATTTAAAATTTTCATTTAGTTTAACTTGTAGTAGTATAATATAAAAATATTTAATTATGAAAATAAAAAGTTAAAAACAATATAGACAAAAAAAAAGAATAATAATAGCAATTCAAATTACTAAAATTAAAAAGGAACAAAGCACGGTCAGTGTGTGTTACCCGGCGGTCGGCGTGTCTCCCTCCAGAGTGGACGCGGTGTTGGAGCCGTTGGTCAGCGTTCCCTGCGCCGGCATCACCAGAGACAACATGACACTGGTCTTACTGGTGCTCTGATTAGAGTACGGCACAGACACCGGGTAGACCCGCCCTCCTGCACACACACACACACACACACACACACACACACACACACAGACAGAGAGACACACACACAGACACACACACACACACACACACACACACACACACAGACACACGCACACCACAACACACACACACACACACACACAGACACACGCAACACACACAGACACACCACACCACAACAAACACACACACACACACACACACACAACACACCACACACACACACACACACACACACCACACACACAGAGACGCACACACAAACCACACACACACACAGACACACACACACACACACACACACACAACACACACACACACACAGAGACGCACACACACACACACACACACACAACACACACACAACACACACACAGAGACGCACACACAGAGACGACACACAACCACACACACACACACACACACACACACACACACACACACACACACACACACAGCACACAGAGACACACACACACACACACAGACGCACGCACAGAGACACACACACAGACACACGCGCACAGACACAGACACACACACACACACACACACAGAGACACAAGAGACACACACGCACACAGACACACGCACACAGACACACACAC
The DNA here is from genome assembly GCA_027422435.1 of Schizopygopsis pylzovi. NCBI lineage: Eukaryota > Metazoa > Chordata > Actinopteri > Cypriniformes > Cyprinidae > Schizopygopsis > Schizopygopsis pylzovi. The sequence goes on along the minus strand of CM049830.1, from coordinate 35,282,128 downwards.
ACACACACACACACACAGACACACACACACACACACCCAGTGTTAATTATCATGCAGAATATAAACTTGGACTGGACGAGACGAGCTCAGAATCTGTGTGATGATGCTGATTAAAACACACACTGACTGTGTATTAATGCAGTTTGAAAGCCTACACTAATATAATCCTTGGAGGAGGAATTGTTCATGCATACAGTTAATATTTAGTAAAGTAACTATTAATATATGACCCTGGTGTCACACTCTGTGTAGGAGAGACGACGGAGACGTGGCTCAAACGAAACAGTCTTTAATATACTTCAAAACATAGGATAATCCACAGAGACACACAAGCACCGGCTGGACAGACTGGGGCTGAAGGAGCCTGATGGAGCCGGAGGTACGAAGGGACGAGGCGAAGCCGGAGGACTGGAGTCCCGAGGTGCAGGATGGTCGACGCCAAACCAAGGCAGAGCCGGAGAGACGAGGGAGCCCGGCGGAGCTAGTGGACCACGGTGGAAAGGAGGGAGCTTGGAGCCATGGTGGAGTCGACGGGTCAACGTGCCGAGACGGAGACCATGCCTCGGAGGCTGGAGGCGGAGTTGAGGGAAACTCTGACCACGGTGACGCTGGAGGATGGCAGTCCCGCGGAGCTCGCACCGCATTGATGGTGGGCTGAGGGCGAGCAGAGGGGCTGCCAGACGACAGCGGTGGAGGAGGCAGGTGCGGGCATTTGTGAGCTCCGGGCTTAAACGCTCAAGGACCACTGGAAGCGCTCTGCACGGGCTTAACTGGGGATGCACGGAGCCCTCGTCTCCGGCTAGCTGTTGGCACGAGGCAGGAGCGTCTGTATGGCCTCAGCGACCCTCAGCCCGTGCAGGGGGGGAGGCTTCTCTCCGCGCTCACACCATATGCGGCTTTCTCCCTCAAGGCGGGCGTTGCTGCCGGCTCACACACCTTGACTGACGTCATAAGCAACTCTGGCTCTGCGGAGATCCTCAACTCTGTCGATACATGCGGCGATGGCTCGTTGGTTGCGGCGGGCTCTGGCTCTCCGTCAGCGGTGGGCTCGGGCATGCGCTCCTGCACAGCGGGGAGATGGTGGGCTGGGCACTGGGTCCGGAGTGGCACCGGAGTGTCCACTCCACAAAGGAGGCGAAATCGCTCAAGGACCATCTTCGGACGACAGCGCTCTGCACGAGATGTTTATACTGACGTCGTAGAACGCACAGAGCGCGTCGTCCGGGTAGCTGGTTAGAGCAGCGAGGACTAGGAACAGTCTAGTATGGCCCTCGAGCGATCTCTAGCCCTGCAAAAACCCAAAAACCACAAGGACCCCAAAAAAAGGGAAAACAAAAAAAAAAGGGAATTTCAACCCAACAAAAAAAAAAAAAAAAAACCCCCCAACCCCCAAAAAACCCCAAAACCGGGTTTAAAAAAATTTAAAATTTAAAAAGGAAACCCCCAAAAAAGGCCCGGTTAAAAACCCCGGGGGGGGAAAAGGGAAACCAAAAAAAACCGGGGGGAATTTAGGGAAAAAAAAAAACCCCGGGGACCCGGGGGCCCCGGGGGGAAACGGGGAAAGGGGGGGAAACCTTTTAAAAAAAAGGGAAACCCAAGAAAACCCCCGGAAGGGGGGCGGATGGGGGAAAAAGGGCCGGGGGGGGGGGGGGGAAAAAACTTGGGCCCGGGGGGGGCCCCCAAACCGGGGAAGGGGGGGGGGGCCCCGGGGCCTTAACCCGGGGGGGGGGGGCCCGGGGGGGGGGGAACGGGGGGGGCCCCCCCAACCCAAAGGGGGAAAATTTGGGAAAAATTTTGGGACGGGGGGCAAAAACCCCCCCCCGGGGGGGCCCGGGGGGGAAGGGGTTAAGGGAAGGGTGGGGGGGGGGCCCTTTGGGTCCCCCTTTTTAAAAGGGGGAAGGGGGAACCCCGGGAGGGTCCGGGGCCCCCCGGGGAAACCCAAAACCCCCCCTTTTAAAAAAAAAAAGGGGGGCCCCGGGGGGGCCCCCCCCCAAGGGCCCCCCCAAAACCCCCCCGGGTTTTTAAAAACTTTTGGCCCCCAAGCGGGTTTTTTTTTTTGGGGCCAAAAAATGGGGGGGGTTTTAAAATTAAAAATTTCAAAATTTGGGTTTGGCCTTTTTCCCTTTTTTTTTTTTGGGGGGAAATTTTTAAAAGGGGGAAAAAAGGGGGGGGGGTTTTTGGAACCGGGCCCCAAAAAGGGAAACCCCCAAACTTAAAAAAAAGGGGAAATTTTTTGGGTTTTTGAAAAACCAATTTTTTTTTCCCAAAAAAAGGGGGTTTTTCCCCCAAGGAACCTTAAAAAAAAAATTTTTTCCGGGGAAAGGGGAAAAAGGGGTTTTAAAAAATTTTTCCCCCCCCTTTTTTTTAATTTAAAAGGGGAAAACCTTGGGGGGGAAAACCCCCAAAACCCAAAAACCCCAAAAACCCCCAAAACCCGGGGGCCTTTTTTCCCGGGTTTTCCTCAAAGCGAAAAAATTTCCAAGGTTGGGCCCCGGAAACCCGGGCCCGGGTCCCCCCAAAAAAAACCCCCAAAATTTGGGTTTTTTTTAATTTTAATTAAATTTTTAATTTTTTTGGTTTTTTAAAAAAAATAAAATTTAAAAAGCAAAAATTTTTTTTTTAAAAAATAAAGGGGGGGAAAAAAATTTGGGTTTTTTAAATTAAAAAAAAGGTTTTCCCCTTAAGGGTTTTTTTAACCGGAACAAGGTTTTTTAAATTTTTTTTTTTGGGGTTCCCCAAAACTTGGTTTATTTTTACCAAAAAAGCCCGGGGAAAAAAGGTTGGGGTTTTTAATTTTTTTTTTTGTTTTTGGAAAAATTTTTTGGTTTTTTTTGGGGGGGGGGGGGGGGGGTTTGGGGGGGGTAATTTTTTTGGGGGGGGGGGGCCCCGGGGTTGGGGGGGGGTTGGGGTTTTTGGGGTTGGGGGGCCCCAGGTTGGGGTTTGGCCCAGGGGGGTTTTTTGGAAGGGGGGGGAAAGGGGGTTTGTTTTGAAAATTGGGGGGGGGGTGTTGGGGGGTTTTTTTGGGGGGTTTTTTGTTGGGGGGGGGGTTTTTAAAAAATTTTTGGGGGGTTTTTTGGAATGGTTGCTGAAAATTTTTTTTTTGGGGGGTTTTTTTTGGGTTGGGGAAAGTTTTTTTTTTAATTTAAAAAAATTGGGTTTTTTTTTTTTTTTAATTTTTTTTGGGGGTTTTTTTTTTTGTTTTTGGGTTTTGGGGGAAAAAAATTTTTTTGGGGGGGTTTTAATAAAATTTTTTTGGGAAAATTGTTTGGGTTTTGTTTGGGGAATTTTTTTTTTTGGGTTTTGGGGGTTTTAAAAAAAGGGGGATTTTGGTTTTTTTTTTGGGGGTTTTTGGGGGGGGAAAAAAGGGTTGGTGGTTTTTTTTTTTTGTGTGTGGTTTTTTGTGAGTTTTTGGGGGGGGTTTTTTTGGTTGTTTCCTGGTTTTGGGGGGGGGTTTGGGGTTTGGGGCCCCTTGGAAAAGGGGGGCCCCCGGGGGGGTTGGTGGGGGTTTGGGTTTGGGGTTTGGGGTTTTGGTTTTTTTTGGGGGGGTTTTTTGGGGGGGGGGGGGGTGGTGGTGGTGTGGGGGGGGGGTTTTTTTTTTTTTGGGGGGGGTTTGTGTTTTGTGTTGGTGGTGGTTGTGTGTTTGTGTTTTTGGGGGTTGGGGGTGGTGTGGTGGTGTTTTTTTTTTTTTTTTGTGGGGGGGGGGTTGGTGTGTGTGTTGGTTGTGTGTGTGGTTGGTTGGTGGTTGTGTTTGGTGGTTGTGTGTGGTTGTGTGGTTGTGGTGTGGTGCGTGTGTATGTTTTGTTTGGTTGGTTGTTTGGGAAAAAGGGGGGGGGGGGAAAAAATTTTTTTTGGGCCCGGGTTTTTTGGGGGTTTTGTTTTTTGGGGGGCGGGGGGAAGGCCCAAAAAAATTTTCCCCGGGGGGGGTTTGGGGAAAAAAAATTTTTTTAAAAAAAGGGTTGTTTTGGGTTGAGTTTTTTGGGGGGGGGGG
>CM049830.1:35263140-35275640 GCA_027422435.1 Schizopygopsis pylzovi | reverse complement strand
AAACGACACACACACACACACAACCACACACACACACACACAACACCACACCTCTCCTCTCTCCCCCCACACACACCACACACACACACAACACACACACAAACAACACACACACAAACAACACCACACACACACAACACACACACACACACAAAACAACACAAACAGACACACACAAACACACACACACACACACACGCATATATTTAAGTATATGCATATATTATGTTTGTGTATATATATTTATTTTATTATTATATATATATTTATTTTATAATTACATATTTTTCTTAACAAACATTCTTTTCTAATATTTTTGTATTCGATCTATTTTTATTTGTATGTATTATACAATAAATAAGCAAAAAGGCCTCTAAGACAAGCGTTCTCTATTCGATTTTTGTTTTATTAATCATATAATATAATAACCTTGCCCTTTTGATTACTTCTATTCTATCACTTCAGATAAAAGCGTCTGCTTAACGACTAAACGAAAATATCAAATATAATAAATATACAGTTCACACACATATACTTATTATATATATATATACACAGAAACGTTTATGGGATGTGATTAATCTGAAACAATAACAAATATCTGTCAATAAAGTCAGAAAATAAACTTGAAATTAATAAATAAGTAAAAACATATATATAATAATATTGTGTTTATAGTTCAGTATAAAGTCATAATAATACAAATCACACAATATCAACAAAACAAGTTTATTGTCTGACCCCAATTTATTATTATTAAACATGTTATTTAATAACTGCATTTTATCTGTCAGTCTCTTTTGATAAAAGCGCCGGCTAAATTATTAAATATAATAATATTGACTTATTTTAATGTTTAAAAAGCTTTGATCAAGCTTCATTCATATACTGAGATACTTAGCTTTCCATTGTTTATTCGTGTAAGTTCATTAATCTGACAAGTTTGTGTATTAATATATAATAAAGTAATACTTCAGATTGAACATAACAGTGTCGCTAATGATAATAACTAATTAATAACAGACTAAATGCATTATATGACGCTGTAACGACTTTCTAAGCAGTGTGTTTAGAGTATAGCGCGGATACACACTGACACTAGCGACTCTTATAGTGCACGAGAGTTAAACTACACACACATTTCGGCGGGTTATGAGTTATTATAAGAGCTGGATTATGAGAGAAAAGCACTTTCTTACGCTCTGCATCAGACTGCTGCGCTGCGCCGCCATCTTGAGCGGAAGAGAGCATCTGCGCGCATGCGCGGCTCGGCCAGAGCAGTCCGCTCTAGTGCACAAATTAAAAGTCATTTCTTACACTTGATTAACGGCTAATTAATAAATAAACGTAATAATATCCTATTAAGTGATTTTTTTTTTTTTATATATATAAAAAAAACATCTGACATTTAACACTTAATTTATAACATAATAAAACAATTATAATTGGGAACACATGCAAATACCGGTATACAATAAGCTATGCTGCTAATCAAAACATGCTATGCTAGTACATAAGCTAGCAAATACAGACATTAATTATCATTATAACGTAGTTAAAACAGTATTTATCATTACATGTTTTTTAGGAATTGTATTCAGGCACTAAAGAGAGTAGCTTGGGGGTCCTCGGTTTAACTTCCCGTAGAATCGCGTCGCGTTCGCGCATAGCAACCGCGCTTTCTAAATATTATCTCATAATTATTAATATTAATTATATTAAATATTAGAGCGTGGCTTTGAGTGCGTTTTACAGGCGTTTGTTTGCATTAAATCAGCCTCATCGCCATTCTCTGAGCTGTGTAATCTTTTAATAACTCCGTCAGTGGATACTTATATAAATGTCTATTATTATGAGGGAATAAAGTAATATTTAGCTGCGCGCGTGAAGCGTGGCCTCTAGTGGTGGATTTCAAAACAGCTACGTCAACGTCAGAGTGACGTCCGTCTACTGCGTCTCGCCGTTCAGCCAATCGCAGTGCTCAGATGACTAGCGTACAGCGTTTAGGCCAATAGCAGCGCTGTATTTCAGTCGCTAAGCAAGGCGTTAGGCTCCGGTTGCGTGGCGGAAGAAACAAACAGATACGCCGCGATAATCTACATGCATTAACTTCATATAAAATCATTTAATTAGTATTAATCTCTGCCTGATGGTGAAATTAAGAGCTAGATGTGTTGTCGTGGGTAAGAGCGTGTTTGTTTGTATAAGCTTGCTCACAATGTTAATATGATTATTATTTGGTCATATATGTGACTGTTGGGAAGCAATTAATTACATGTAATTAGTTTAATTACAAAATAATTGGCACTTTATTTTAAGGTGTCCTTGTTACAGTGTGACTATATATTTAAATACTGTGCTCTATTAATTAACTACATTTGCTTAGCATATGGTTAGGGTTTGTTTTAAGGTTACTTGCATGTAATTATGCATCATTTATTGTTGTTATATTAGTAATTAATTTACACGCGTAACAAGGACACCTTCAAATAAAGTGTTACCCAAAATAAATGGAAAAAAAACATGTAATTAAATTACAGTTACTTATGAAATTGTTAACTATTACAAGGGGGTTACATCTGAATATTTTTTATTTATTTACCAAATTGTTTTTTTTTTCTAATTTCTATTTGAGTTTATGCTTAAATGTTTTTTGTCTGCTTTACATGTTTCAAAATGATTAACAGTTGAAAACACTCATTAGAAAAGTAATCTAATGTAATCCGTTACATTACTTTAAGTGATTGAATAGTTACACTACTTATTACATTTTAAACAGGGTAACTTGTAATCTATAACCTATTACATTTCCAGAGTAACTTCTCAACACTGATAACTGACTGTGTGTGTGTGTGTGTGTGTGTGTGTGTGTGTGTGTGTGTGTGTGTGTTGTGTGTGTGTGTGTGTGTGTGTGTGTGTGTGTGTGTGTGTGTGTGTGTGTGTGTGTGTGTGTGTGTACGTGTGTGTGATGTGTGTAGTGTGGCGTGTGTTGTGTGTGTTGTGTGTGTGTGTGTGTGTGTGTGTGTACGTGTGTGCGTGTGTGTGTGTATGTGTGCGCTTATGTGCGCATGTGTGTTGTGTGTATGTGTGTGTGTGTGTGTGTGTGTGTGTGTGTGTTCAGGAGACGCGGCGGTGGGGAAGAGCTCTCTGTGTCAGATGTTCCGCAGTGATGGCGCTGTCTTTCAGAAGAACTACACCATGGTAAGAATGACATACATAGAATCACTGAATACATTTAGTCATTTAGCAGATGCTTTTATCTTATCTTACAATTGGGGAATACATAAAGCGATTCATCTTGAAGAGGCAAACAGACAGAGCTAGTGCTCGTAACACCAAGTCTCAGGCATTGTTCAAATAAGTACAAGCTAGCAAGAGAAGGAGAGAAAGATAAAGAGAAAGATTAAGTATTTATTTATTTTTTAGTTTAAGATGTAGTCAAGTAGAGTTGAAAGAGATGAGTTTTCAGTTGTTGCTTGAAGATTGACATGGATCCAGCAGTCCGGATGGGGGGGGGGGGATCATTCCACCGGCCAGGAACGGTGAAAGAGAATGTTCTGGAGAGTGATTTTGAGCCTCTCTGTGATGGTACCACTAGGCATCGCTCACTAGCAGATCTCAGACTTCTGGAGGGGATGTAGATTCGTAATAGTGAGTGGAAGTAGGTGGGTGCTGAGCCTGTGGTTGTTCTATATACAATGTGGTCTTTGAAAGACAGCTGGTCATCGTAAATAACACCAAGATTTCTAACTGGACTTGATGGGGTAATTGTAGAAGAACCTAACTGAATCGTGAAGTCATGCTGTAGAGTTGGAGTTGCAGGGAATACAAGAAGCTCAGTCTTTGCCAGGTTGAGCTGTAGGTGATGTTCTTTCATCCACGCCGAGATGAGCCTGAGATCCGTGCAGCCAAGGGCGTAACCATGGTATAGATATTGTGGGGGTCCAAATGTGAGCCCTTCCCCAGATATATTTTTTTAAGTGCAATTCCCACAATTTTCATATATTGATAAAGATTTGCTCATCTAGAACATAGTTTTGAGGAATACATTGACCATTTGAATTAACATTGAAAGAACAGTCTGCAATTTCTCTGACATAGCAGCAAATAGGATGGCTTCCAATGAGGAAAACTTACATACCTAAAGCATTTTGGTTTAAATATTGTGTGTTCCATGTGAATTAAATCATATCAATCATGAAATCAAACTTACAACTACACTATGCCTACCCCCCCCCCCCACACACATACACAGTTACTGTCCCTCTCTCTGTCTCTCTGTGCTGCCTGCATTATGACCATATACTATTATTGTACTAGAAGAACAATGACTGACCCTAATGATCATTTTAATTTGATGCATTGAATATTCTGTTTTTATTGGTGCGATTATTTGTTTCCTTTGTTTTTCCTAAATTGAAAGTAAATCGGAAATAACAACAGATCCACTAGGCTACAACCAGGGTTCATAAAAGGAGGGCATATCATATGTCACATATTACAATATAATAGGCCTATTATTGGGGGGTTAGGATTATACATGTCCCCCCAAAGTATATGGTGGTTATGCCCATGCGTGCAGCTACCGTTGGATCATCTGGTTGAAATGAGAGATCGAGCTTTGTGTCATCAGCATAGCAATTGTATGAGAAACCATGTGCCTGTATGATGGGACCAGTGATGTAGTGTATGTGGAGAAGAGGAGGGGTCCAAGAACCGATCCCTGAGAAACCCCAGTGATGTAGTGTATGTGGAGAAGAGGAGGGGTCCAAGAACCGACCCCTGGGGAACCCCAGTGATGTAGTGTATGTGGAGAAGAGGAGGGGTCCAAGAACCGACCCCTGGGGAACCCCAGTGATGTAGTGTATGTGGAGAAGAGAAGGGGTCCAAGAACCGACCCCTGGGGAACCCCAGTGATGTAGTGTATGTGGAGAAGAGGAGGGGTCCAAGAACCGACCCCTGGGGAACCCCAGTGATGTAGTGTATGTGGAGAAGAGGAGGGGTCCAAGAACCGAGCCCCGAGGAACCCCAGTGATGTAGTGTATGTGGAGAAGAGGAGGGGTCCAAGAACCGACCCCTGGGGAACCCCAGTGATGTAGTGTATGTGGAGAAGAGGAGGGGTCCAAGAACGACCCTGAGAACCCCAGTGATGTAGGATTGGAGAAGAGGAGGGGTCCAAGAACCGGGACCCCAGTGATGTAGTGTATGTGGAGAAGAGGAGGGGTCCAAGAACCGATCCCTGGGGAACCCCAGTGATGTAGTGTATGTGGAGAAGAGGAGGGGTCCAAGAACCGATCCCTGAGGAACCCCAGTGATGTAGTGTATGTGGAGAAGAGGAGGGGTCCAAGAACCGGGACCCCAGTGATGTAGTGTATGTGGAGAAGAGGAGGGGTCCAAGAACCGATCCCTGGGGAACCCCAGTGATGTAGTGTATGTGGAGAAGAGGAGGGGTCCAAGAACCGACCCCTGGGGAACCCCAGTGATGTAGTGTATGTGGAGAAGAGGAGGGGTCCAAGAACCGATCCCTGAGGAACCCCAGTGATGTAGTGTATGTGGAGAAGAGGAGGGGTCCAAGAACCGACCCCTGAGGGACCCCAGTGATGTAGTGTATGTGGAGAAGAGGAGGGGTCCAAGAACCGATCCCTGGGGAACTAGTGAGATAGGATTCAAACCAGTGAAGTGGAATCCCAGTGATATCCAGTGATGAGAGGGTGGACAGGAGGATCTGATGGATCCGTGTCAAAAGCGGCAGACAGATCCAACAGAATGAGGACTGATGATTTGGAATTAGCTTTTGCAATTCGCAGGGCTTCAGTGACTGAGTAGTGCAGTCTCAGTTGAATGGCCACTTCTGAAACCTGACTGTTTAGCGTCCAGTTTGTTGTTCTGTGAAAGAAACAATGAGACCTGGTTGAAGACAACTCGTTCGAGTGTTTTGGCTATGAATGGAAGGAGAGAGACAGGTCTGTAGTTTTCTATAAGAGAAGTGTTTAATGTAGGTTTTTTGAGCAGTGGGGTTACCCGAGCCTGCTTGAATGCAGTGGGGAAGATGCCTGTGAGGAGAGATATGTTGATAATGTGCTGGTAAGAGTGAAGGAGAGCTAGCTTGGAGAAGGTGCGAGGGGATTGGTCTAGAGGACATGTTGTAGGATGGCTAGAGAGGAGACGTTTGGATACTCAGTGAGGGGACAGAAGGAGAAGATGGGAGTTTGAGCAGTGGATGTGTTTGTTAGGAGGTCCTGTGTGAGTGAAGGTGAAAACTGACTACTGATTGTTTTAGTTCTGTCTTTGAAGAAAGTGGCAAAGTCATCAGCCGTTATAGAAGTGGTGGGAGGTGGTGAAGGAGGATAATTAAATGTTCTGAAGAGATTACGCATATCTGGAGTGCTGTTGATCGTGTTATAGAAATGTGATGATTTGGCAGTGTGGACTTCAGCGGAGAAAGATGAAAGCATCGACTGATACATACTCAGGTCCGACGGCTCGTTTGAGTCTCACGGAGAACATCAGATAACCAGGGGTTAGAAGGGGCAGTTCGTGCTGGCCTGGAGGAGAGAGGACAAATGTCGTTTAGACAAGAGGTTAAGGTAGAGTGACATAAAGTGTCAGTAGCTGCATTCACATCCAGAGATGATACATGGGTAGGTGAGGGAAGAGAGGAGGATACTACAGAGGAAAGATGGGAGTGTAGGTTTCGTCTAAAAGTAACCGGTAGAGGGGTTGGTGGCACCCGGGTAGCAAAGTGTAATGCAAATGTAATAAAGAAGTGGTCAGAGATATGTAGTGGTTGTACCAGAATGTTATCTGTGTGTAAATTAAATCAAGTTGGTTGCCTGATTCGTGCGTGCTAGTAGTGGTAAGGCGTTTGAGATCAAATTAAGCTAGGAGTGAATGAAAGTCTGTAGCATAAGGCTTGTCTAGATGAATGTTGAAATCGCCAAAGACTAAGATTGGAGTGCCAGCCTCCATGAAAGAGGACAGCAACCCGTCCAGCTCCTCTAGGAAGGGGGCTAGAATTTGGACGGTAAATTACCACAATCAGGAGTTTTATAGAAGCTATTACAGTAATCGCATGAGATTCAAATGAGTTGTGATTGCGTAGGGGAGAGTGGGTGGAGTATTTCCAATTGTTTGAAATGAGCAGACCAGTGCCCCCCAGCGTGGTCGAGAGACAACCGGAATGATTTGTAAACACATGATAGAGGATAGCAAAGGAGAGTGTGTGAGGGAAGATAGAAATGATACTTAAGTGTGTTGCTCGGTTGAAATCGCGCAGGATAAGTCGTCGGTCTTTACACTCGTCAGTCTTACACAAGGAGGCTGAACACGACGGCTTGCACGTCAGCGCTCGGACACCAAGTCTAAGAGACTAGAGTGAAAACAGCTGTGGCCACTTCTGATTAGCCCAGCTAATAGCCTAAGGGAGTGCTAATAGCTCAAGACGAAACTAACACTTTGTCCAAGAAGCAATGGAGGAGCAAATGATTATAGAGTTACTGAGATCAACTGAAGAGAGATGGTAGGTGTATTAGAGCACAGGTTTGCAGACTGGGACCAGGGACTGGGGAACCAAAGGGGCCACAAGAGAGTAACACAGGGTCCATGGAAAAGTTTGAATTTTTTTTTTTTTTTTATAATATATAATATATAATAATAATGAGAGAGAGAGAGAGATGGGTGCAGATCACGGCACATCGACCACATCATCAGCAGACACACTGAAGTTCAATACCACTTTAATGTTGCAAATGATTGATTGATTGATTGATGTTTTGCAGAATGTTGGTGTGGAGCTGCTGGAAAAATCAGTGTCCATCCCAGACACCAGTGATACTGTGGTACACACACACACACACACACACACACACACACACACACACACAAAACAAACACACACACACAAACAAAAGACAGAACACACACACACACACACACAGAAGACAGAACACACGAACACACACACACACACACACACAGAAGACAGAACACACACACACACACACACACACACACACACACAGAAGACAGAACAAACACACACACATGTACAAAAGACAGAACACACACACACAAAAGACAGAACAAACACACACACACACACACACACACACACACACACACAGAAGACAGAACATTGATTGATTGATTGATTGATTGATTGATTGATTGATTGATTGATTGATTGATTGATTGGTGTGTGTGTGTTTTGTCTCTATCAGGAGTTCTATATCTATGATTCAGCCGGACGGGAGCCGTTTGCAGACACATGTGAGAACATGGTTAGTTCAATAAAACAACCCAAACACACTCAGTGTGACCCTGCCGTGTGTGTAATGATGTGTGTGTGTGTGTGTTTTTGTTTCAGTGGAATCAGCCGTCGCTCATGTGTGTGGTGTTTGACATCACCAGCGAAGCCTCGTTCACCAGCTGCAGCCGCTGGATCGACAGAGTCAGATCACACTGCAACGGACTGCAGGTGCCAGGTCAGAGGTCACGCACTCACACATATCATACACTGACACATATTAACTCACAGACACAGCCACACACACACATAGCCTCTCTCTCTCCACACACACACACACAAGCACACACAATCATTCTCACACACACACAGACACACATACACACATATAGACTCTCTCTCATTCACAACACACACACACACACATAGACACAACACATCTCTCTCACAACACACACACACACTCTCTCTCTCTCTCCTCTCTCACACACTACACACACACACACCACTTGCACACACACACACACACCACACACACCACACACTACTCTCTCTCTCACACACACACACACTCTCTCTCTCTCTCTCTCTCTCTCTCTCTCTCTCACACACACACACACACACACACACACGTTAATTCATTGTAAAGTAAAAAAAATACTAAAACTGAAGCTAAAATCAAAAAACAAGAAAATGACAAAGTCGCAACAAAATTACTAAAATGAAACGTAAAATTTAAACTGAAAACCGAAATTTAAATATCATATTTATACATGTTTTATTGATCTTATCGAGCTGATTTTGTAATTTGATCAAACAGCATCAGTGTTTTAGAGAGACACAAAACCTCCCAGAATCCATCACTGCTAGGACTCACTGGTGCTCGTGATGATGTCACTTCCTGGAGGATGCTGTAGTGAGGTCCGCTGTGTTTGTGGTCAGGTGTGCTGGTGGGGAATAAGAGTGACCTGTGGTCCAGGAGGGAGGTGGACACCGCCGCCGCTCAGGCTTGGGCTCGGAGTCACGGGCTGGAGTATCACGAGACGTCTGCTGTGAGCCAAACACCTTCATCATCATCATCACCACCACTGTCTCTCTCTCTCTCTCTCTCTCTCCTCTCTCTCTGTGTGTGTGTTTCTGCAGAAGGAGATCGGTCAGTATGAAGCTCCGTTCCTGAGTCTGGCTCGAGGGTTTCTCTCGCTCTATCAGGATCAGACTCAGATCATCCAGAGCCTCGTTTAACCTCATACACACTCAGTCATATGAGTTGTGTACATTTCAGTGTCCTGTTGTGTGTTTGTTCTGTGCTCAATAAAACTCATTCCTTTCTAAATATGACAAGTGTTACTGTTAATGAATCTGGAGTTAGTTATTTTAGACTAAACAACACTGGTCATGATACGGTGTGTTGCAGATTTACATTCTGAATAATTACAACGGTGACCAAAATTATTAGAACACCTGACAGATCTGAAAATATTGATATTTTTTGCCTTCAAAACATGATTATATTTCATAATGTTCTTGAGACATGCAGATGGTGTCTCTGAGCACAACAAACATCAGATGAAGTCAGTCGTACTGTTTTTATCCACTTTTAATTGTTAATATTTGGTATGTCCAGCTTTCACAGCGATTACAGCAGCACATCTCTCTGGTATAGTGTTAATATATTTCCTGAGATCTTCAACATTAATGTTATCCCATGACTTCTGAGCTCAAGCCAAAGTACAAGAGATCTGTCCAGTTTATTTTCCAACTCGCCCCAAACTTGCTGGATGGGGTCGAGGTCTGGACTTTGAGGGGCAGTCCATCATTTTTAGTTCCGGCAATAGTGCATTTTATGGGAATTTGTAATGTGGCCAATTCAACAAAAACAACTGAAATCTCTTAAATATGCCAAGTGTTCTAAGAATTTTGGCAACACTGTAAATAATAAAGATTTTGATTTTCATTACGACACCTGTTGACTGACAGCAATAAAAACACAAACCGGCTATTTGTTGTAGAGAAATAACACAATATCACACACACACACACACACAGTACATACACATACACACATTGGCTTCATCTCTCTGTCTCCTCTCCACCACACAGCTGGTGTGTGGTGGGCGTTCTGTCGCATTATGCAGGTGGATACCGCACATTGGTGGTGGATGAGGAGATTCCAGTACAGAGACAGTACATCACACCCGCGCACACACACACACACAGGCACACACACACACACACACTCACAGTCAGAGTTGGATCTCAGTGTCCGTCTTCATCTTTTAGCAGATCTGAGTCTGTGATGCTGCTGTTTGTTGGTGTAATCTGGTCTAGTCTAGCAACTATTTCTGAGGACGGTTTGAACAAACAAATACAAATGAGTCGACACGAATCCAGCTCTTATCATCCAGGATGATTTTATTGACTTCTGATTTGCTCTTTTTTCCCCCCATCTTCTTGAATCAATAAGTCCTTGTGTAGTTTATTAACAGATGTTCATAAATGAATGTATGTATCTTGCCATATATTTATACATAATCATGTATCATTAACACGTTTATAATAACATATAAATCGCGACCGGCTAGTGGGATAATTTTCTCTTCCCTGGGTTCAAAGCGGCCACGAAGATTCACAGTATTAATGCGCAACAAAATGAAACAAACATGAAGAAAAGAGATTTCAAGAGCTCTCAGTCCCAAATGCTGTCGCTCCGATTCGTCACACGGTTGAAAACTTGTTAGTTAACAGAAGATAAGAAAATCATGCATTTCACGTCTCTTTTTTGGAGCATGTAAACTCGTCATCATCAGTAGACATGAGTCCGTCTGTGGCGGAGCGGTTCTCCTCCTCACCTGCAGGGGGCGCTGTCTCTCATACAGGTGTAGTGCGACGATTAGCATCTTTGGAGTCTTTCTGGATGCTGTTGTGCACCTGAAGGAAGTCCGGCTCTCTCTCGGAGTCGTACATCGGTGGCGTGCCGTGAGGAGTCTTCAGCGCGTACATGGACATATCGGTGGAGGCCAGCGCTCCGAAGGCCTTGAGTCCCACGGGCGAAGCGTCGCGCGAGTGCTCGGGCTCGGTGGAGCGGCTGGAGGAGCGCGAGCCGCGCCGGTAACGGTAGCTGTAGCTGGGGATCCTGCTGATGGCCGACCCCTGCAGATAGTCTCCTCCTGCGTTGATCCGAGCACGAGCCACGCGTAAATCCCGGTGCTGGTCGATGAACATGTGAACGGCCAGAACGCCCACCATCTCTGCCATGATGAAGGACAGCGCGCTGAAGTAAAAGCTCCAGCCGTACGAGTAGCTGTTCTTCTTGGAGTCGCTCTTGGACGGGTCGCCCGCGTTGGCTGATATGTACACGATTATCCCGATGATGTTACTCAGACCTGAGGATCAACACACATAGAGTACATCAATCACACACTGTAAAAAAAAAAAAAAAACGGTAAAATTTACGGTAAGAAAAATCCACCAGAATTTTACCGTAAAAATTACGGTAGCAACATTTTAGGATTTAAAAACCGTAATTGTTATAATTATATTAATACCGTAATTGATATAATACCGTAATAATATATAACTTATATAATGTTAACCTTTTTTTTTTTTAACGGTAACTGCAAACTATTTTTACTGTAAGTGTTTGTGGTTGTGAATACAGTATTACACGGAACGAAAGAAAAGAAGCCACGTGTAGTTGGTGTAGATGTGTGTTTATTGATTGGTTGGTGAAGCACATGTGTGGAGTTAGTGATGAAATAGTGTGGCTTTTTGATTAGTTGTGTTTAAAAGGAAATCAAGAAACTTCCTGATAGATTTGTTTTTGTGTGTTACACAGAGAATTGTGTTTTGAAAAACGTGAAACCTGAGTCAAAGGCTGAGAATTAGTGTATGGTTTTGCAGCTTTCAGAAACTGTGTGACGAGTAAAAATGAATTGTGTGTAAGCAGTTCAAACAAAACTAATATACCAACCTACTGAAGTATTGGGATCTGTTTTGTGTCCCTTTGTAATACACTGATAACCACCAATAGCAGGAGGTGATGAGAAAGTCACATGATGAACTAAAACCCATCACAAGCAGATTTTAAATACTAACATATATAAAAGGTGAAACACCATCATGGTGATCCACATGAAACTGAAATAATGCAATATATCATTAATTTAACAACATTAGATGTAACAAAAAAAAAAGAATTTACACAACTGCTAATAAAAACTAAGAAGAAACAAACAAAAAAATCAAATTTGAAATG
>CM049830.1:35255640-35258140 GCA_027422435.1 Schizopygopsis pylzovi | reverse complement strand
CGGACTCTGCCGGCTCCCGGAACGGAGCGGGCTCTGGAGCGGACTCTGCCGGCTCCCGGAACGGAGCGGGCTCTGGAGCGGACTCTGCCGGCTCCCGGAACGGAGCGGGCTCTGGAGCGGACTCTGCCGGCTCCCGGAACGGAGCGGGCTCTGGAGCGGACTCTGCCGGCTCCCGGAACGGAGCGGGCTCTGGAGCGGACTCTGCCGGCTCCTGGAACGGAGCGGGCTCTGCAGCTAACTCCACCCTGAAGGCTGAGCCGCTTAAATTCAGAGCCAGGTTGATGTAGTCCTCCAGCAACTCTTCTGGGACCCAGTAAGGCATCCGGGATTTGAAGGGCTCGGCCAGGCCTCCCCAGAAGACGACCATGAGGCAGGTATTCTCCATCGCCGACCGACGAGCGACTCCCAAGAAGTGCCTGGCGTACTCCTCAATTTTCCCGTCTCCCTGACGGATATTGAAGAGCCTCCCCTCTAGACCCATCCTTGCTGGCTAATTCTCTGCTGAGTCCTCTTCTGGCTGATCCGTTCTGTCAGATGAGAGATGGGGTCGAGGACTCAAATGCAGAGATTAGGTTTTTTAATAATAAAGTTCAACAAATGAACAACAAAAACTACCCCGAAGGGGAAAAACAAGCAGGCAGGAAGGCAGAAGACTGGAGCACAGTCAAACATCAAACAGTCAAACACAGGAAACTCACATGACGTAAGACAACGGATCAGCACAGGACTGCAGACACAAGGAGACTATATAGGGAGACAAACGAGGGTAACGAGGGAGACACAGCTGGAGCCACTGAAACAATGATTAAGTAACAAGATGGGAGGGGACAGACAATCGACATGGGAGCACATGGCACCAACAAACAACAAGCCATGTGCTCAACACAGAGACATCTGGTGGCCAGCCTGGGCACACCAGCAGGACCGTGACACTTTGATCACAGAAATCAAGTGTAACAGAAGTGTACAGTGTAACAGATATTCACACAGAAAACAGCTATTTTACATTGTAATATTATTCTTTTTTTACTGTATTTTTGATCAAATAAACGCAGCCTTGGTGAGCAGAAGAGACTCTTTCATAAACGTCTCAGGTTACATGGTTCCCCGAGTGGGGAACGAGACACTGCGTCCCCTAGGGGTCGCTATAGGGAATGCCGTCAGCGTGACCCATGTCTGAAGCATACATATAAAAACACAACTTGTTGGCCGGCGACAGCCTATGACGTCACTACCGGCGCGACCACACTATAAAGGGCACCGGGAGAATACATCATCCACTTCTTCATCTGAAGCTTGCGTCCGAAGCATGGCACACAGCCTCGGGGATGCAGTGGCTCGTTCCATGGTTACATACGTAACCTGAGACGTTCCCATTCGTGAGAACTTCGAACTGCATCCCCTAGGGGTCGCTATGGGGAACGATATACCCACGCCACCATGCCGAGGGGAGTGCAAGCCAAACACAAAAGGCGAGCACTAAGCCAACTCTACCAGGCTAAGAGAGTTGCCCCTGGGATGGTTTGACGGCTGTCTGTAACATTATCCCCTTCTGCCAAAGACCCGAGCTGCATAGCCTAAACCAGTGCTTCCCAAACCTGTCCTGGAGGACCCCCTGTCCTGCACATTTTGTATATCTCCCTAATCAGACACACCCAATTTTGTTCTTGCAGTCTCTACTAACGAGTTGATGAGTGGAATCAGGTGTATTAGATAAGGGAGACATGCAAAAGATGCAGGGCAGGGGGGCCTCCAGGACAGGTTTGGGAAGCACTGCCCTAAACATTACCTGTTAGGTGCCGGGACTACCGGACCCAGAGTAGAGCTCAAAGGCTTGGAATCAGAAAAGATTAATTTAAGGGGATATGGCCAAGCACCTAGTGGTAGTAACTAGGTCCTGGCTGGTCACCCAGGGGCTACCGCTTGCTCTGCACGAGCTCGCTGTGGGAACGGTCTAAACAGACCCTTTGGTAGCGATACACTGTTCAAACCCAAAATATTGGGACAAAAAGGTAGAGTGGGGCCCAAGGCACAAACCGGGGCCTGACCAACTAAAAGGGCACGAAGCCGCAGCGTGTAACCCTTACAACACAGGATTTTAGAAAGAATGCAGAACACTTGATGCGCGATCTTACCACCGCGTGGATTTAGCAAGTGCACAGAGCCTTAGCGTGCACACTTACCATAACATGGATTTGACAACGTTCTATAACAGCTCTGTAGAGCGGAGAACTCATCTCTCAGAATGAGAGGGTACTCGGACGCTCAGAAGGGAGCAGCAAGCTCATAGGTGACCTTCTATGGTGAAGGAAGCAATGCTAGCTCTATCAGACACTCAGAAGGGAGCGGCATGCTCGTAGGTGACCCTCTATGGCGAGGGGAGCAATGCTAGCTCTATCAAATGCTCAGAATGGAGCGGCATGCTCATAGGTGACCCTCTATGGTGAGAAGAGCAATGCTAGCTCTACCAGACACTCAGAAGGGAGCGGCATGCTCGTAG
>CM049830.1:35203140-35250640 GCA_027422435.1 Schizopygopsis pylzovi | reverse complement strand
TCAGCTGGTGTTAACTGATGGACTGTGGATTATTGTGATGTTTTTATTCTGACGGCACCCATTCACCGCAGAGCACCCCGCAGGAGTTTAGTCTATAGGGAAATAAAACTGATTCGATACGGTCGAGTCGGACCCCCGATACAGCAAGCACCGGATCTGACCCGAACAAAACTAAATGCATCCAAAATATTAAATATGGATGAAATCTTATTGATATTAAGTAAAGATCATGTTCTATGAAGACATTTAGTAAGTTTCCTACCGTAAATATACCAAAACTTTATTTTTGATTAGTAATATGCATGGCTAAGAACAACTTTAAAGATTTTCTCAATATTAGATTGATTTGCACCCTCAGATTGCAGATTTGCAAATATCGTCCAAACCATAAATCAATGGAAAGCCATTTATTCATCTTTCAGATGATGCATACATTGACCCTTATGACTGGTTTTGTGCTCCAGGTTCACATTTTAAGCATCAATTTTTTTCTTAGTGTAAAGAACCCTTTTCCACTATAACAAACCCATCATCCATGGAACCGTTATATTTAATATTCGATAGATTTTCAGAGAATGATGGCTTAAACTTGGATCTGTTTTTCATACAAAACTATAGACTCTCTTAAAAATAAAGCAGCTTTAAAAAATGATGCCATAGAAGAGCCATTCAGTCAAAGAACCTAGCATCGTGAAGCACCTTTATTTTTAAGAGAGCACAAGCCACACGTCTGCTGAACGACTAAGACCTCCGTGAATGTTCTCCAGAACTTCAGAGTCGGTTCTCCTACCTTCCAGACAGCAGGTCCTCCACAGGCCGGAGTGGGTCATCACCTCCTCGTTCTTCTTGATGGTCTCGTTCTCGTTAGTACTCTTGACTTTGCAGACCCCGCGCGAGTAGAGCCAGTAGTCGGTCCCCACCGCGATGGTCATCAGACTGAAGGCGGCGAAGGCGCCCACCGTGGTCAGGAGCATCTGGACGCCGCGCTCAAACACGCCCATGTTGCCGCATTCCACGAAAGGGGAGCCCCCTTTCTTCTTGATGTATAGGAAATAAATATTTGTGGATTTAAGAGGACAAAGAAAGGAGAAGAAACGGGGCGAGGGCCCTCGAGAAGGGAGCCTACACTTACATACTAATGCGACTCATCAAGTGATGAACTTGACCCAGATAGCACACTGCTGTGTGCAAACATCTGACAGACATCTCATAGACGTCTATTTGACATCTGATAGGAAACGTGGTTTAGATGTAGCCTATAGGAGACGAGTCTGTATATGTGTGCTATCAGGAGGGGGAATTGAACACACTCATCTTCACTCAATCTGGCCTGTTCTCGATCCGATCCAGCTGTCTATTAAAGGCACGAGAGAGAGACCGAGTCCGTCACGTTTCCGGTGCAGCGCTCGCGCTCGCGCATCCATGAATCGAACGTTCCGAGAACGGATTCCAAAAAACAGTGTGGGGTGAAAATCATTCAAGGTTGAGACGCATCCCGGCGATTGTTAGAGGGAAAAAAACGGATAAAGAGAGAAAAAATGAAACGTGAAATCACTCGATTGGCTTTTTCCTAAAATTCTGGTCTCCAGTTTCCATAGGTGGTCTTTATACCGTCGAATGCTTCGTGAATCCGGTCCACAGCAGCCCTGCTGTTCTCCCGTTCACATCACACCCGGTGCCCGTCTCGCAGCCCACCGGCGCCATCAAACACCGAATCACGACCGTCTCACCGGCGCTGAATGAACGACCGATTCTATCCCGTCTTTCTGCTCGGTGTTCTTCAAGCAGTCTCTTTAACGCGTCGTCAGATACCTCACGGTTCCTCGAAGAATTCGATGCGCGTGCTGTTCCTCCAGATGCGTGAGCGAGGAACATCTGGAGCTGGAGCCTCAGTCATCTCAGATCTCACATTTGAGGTTTTATTTGGTTAAAACGAGCCTGTGTGGTATTCGTAGTCGACGGCTGGTGTTTCGCAGGAGTGATGGATGCTCTGCAGCTGGTGCTGAGGCTGGACGGATCCTGCTGTTACCAAGGCGACTGTCTCCCTCTCGCGATGGATTCGGCGTTAGAGATGTGCGCGCATTACAGCACGCGTGATGCTCGTGACAGACAGCTGGACTGTCATCATCGCATCTCAGGATGAGAGAGAAGCGAGACAGCACGAGCCATCGGTGCTCCAGAGGACACGCTTTACATTCAGGACGCGCGCACAGAGCGAGAGACCGAGAAGATTTATGAATTTAGAATACAATGCAGTGACGTCACGCTAAAGCAGGCTTGCGATTGGCCGCTGCTCTGGCTGATGGTGCTGCAGTTGACGTGTCTGTGTTCCTTGTGTCTCCATGTCTCACATATTTACAAAAAAAATAAAAAAATTGGTTTTATTTGATTTCTCCTTTATTTTTCTGTTTGTGACGTGTAATTGTTCAGATGTTGAGTGTGTCTGTCTGTCTCTCTCTGTGTGTGTGTGTGTGTGTCTGTCTCTGTGTGAGTGTGTGTGTATGTGATTATGTGTGTGTCTGTGAAAGAGAGTATGTATCACACACCCACACAGTCAGCTGAGCATGTGAGTGCAGGTGTGCTGACTGTCCAGTTTCCATGGGAACATCTTCATCTGCGCAGCCTCCATTCATTCATGTGTCAGAGTGTGTTCATGTGTGTGTGTGTGTGTGTGTGTGTGTGTGTGTCTTTCACTGCACCTGTCTGCAGCATGTCTCGCCTTTGCTCACATCACATCAGCAGCATTGACTGTGTGTGTGTGTGTGTGTGTGTGTGTGTGTGAGTGCTTTCACCAATCAAGAAACAAGACTTGAAAGATCAAGCTTACAGAATATCTGAACCAGCCTAAAAAATATTAAAGCTATTATTAAAGACATCTTACACACGGTCCACTTGTCAATGCATTGAGAAGAACATTATTATTTTGCATTCTGCAGACGTCATACAGTGAAATGAGAGAGTAAATGATGACAGAATGATCAACTTTGGAAGAGAGCTGCTTTGAATCCAGAATGACTCTTAATTCACCAATAAACGAATGATCGTGAGAAAGAACCAGCTATAACTGCACAGTGAGTGCTGAATGCTGAACAATCAGTAGATACACACGTGTGAACATCAGTGAGTGCAACATGTTCCTGGATCAACCAATCAGAAGACAGGGATACGTTTACAGGAAATGTCAGTTTTTCATCTACACGGTCACGCCATCGACGCTTCGGAAAAGCACGGTCACGCCATCCACGCTTCGGAAAAGCACGGTCACGCCATCTACGCTTCGGAAAAGCCGGTCACGCCATCTACGCTTCGGAAAAGCACGGTCACGCCATCTACGCTTCGGAAAAGCACGGTCACGCCATCTACGCTTCGGAAAAGCGCGGTCACGCCATCCACGCTTCGGAAAAGCGCGGTCACGCCATCCACGCTTCGGAAAAGCGCGGTCACGCCATCCACGCTTCGGAAAAGCTCCGTCACGCCATCCACGCTTCGGAAAAGCGCGGTCACGCCATCCACGCTTCGGAAAAGCCGGTCACGCCATCTAGCTTCGGAAAAGCGCGGTCACGCCATCCACGCTTCGGAAAAGCACGGTCACGCCATCTACGCTTCGGAAAAGCGCGGTCACGCCATCTACGCTTCGGAAAAGCGCGGTCACGCCATCTACGCTTCGGAAAAGCGCGGTCACGCCATCTACGCTTCGGAAAAGCGCGGTCACGCCATCCACGCTTCGGAAAAGCGCGGTCACGCCATCCACGCTTCGGAAAAGCACGGTCACGCCATCCACGCTTCGGAAAAGCGCGGTCACGCCATCTACGCTTCGGAAAAGCGCGGTCACGCCATCCACGCTTCGGAAAAGCGCGGTCACGCCATCTACGCTTCGGAAAAGCGCGGTCACGCCATCTAGGCTTCGGAAAAGCGCGGTCACGCCATCTACGCTTCGGAAAAGCGCGGTCACGCCATCTAGGCTTCGGAAAAGCGCGGTCACGCCATCTACGCTTCGGAAAAGCGCGGTCACGCCATCCACGCTTCGGAAAAGCACGGTCACGCCATCCACGCTCCGGAAAAGCGCGGTCACGCCATCCACGCTCCGGAAAAGCGCGGTCACGCCATCTACGCTTCGGAAAAGCGCGTTTATGCCATCTAGGCTTCGGAAAAGCATGGTCACGCCATCTACGCTTCGGAAAAGCGCGGTCACGCCATCTATGCTTTGGAAAAGCGCGGTCACGCCATCCACGCCTACAATTTTGTGGCTTGTCTACATGGCGTGGTAGTGATAGCATGAAGCTTCAAAACCTTTGCAAAACTTTTTTTTAAAGTGGTCGATCACATATCAAACTGAAACCAGTCAATTAACCGATGATAATATAGGTTGATTAAAAACCCTTTATAAAGCCACTTCTTATTTAATGGTATGTTATGGTTTAATTGTATTCAATGCATTACATTTTCAATAAAACACTTGGAAAGGGTTTGTAAAATGTGTTATGCATGTTGTGGCCGGAGACACTTGGTGTTGGTATACATATAACAAAAATATATGTATAGTTTTCTGCAAACTCCACTGAGGTGATTTTCATGTTTTCCTGTATCATTTTTTTCGACATAAACAGCATTTGTCATGACTTTACCATGCAATTATTAAAAAATATACAGTAAAACACCACAGTAATACTTGGCGAGATGCAGAACAAGAATCTGATGGAGTTTGCTGAAAACAAATAGATTTTATATATTTTTTAAAACATGTCTATTTATATATACCATTAAACAAGTAGTGCCTATAAAGTGTTTTTAATCAGCCTATTATTTTCATTGATTAACTGACCGTGGTTTCAGTTTGATAAGCGATCCGACCCACTCTTAAAAGCTTCATGGCTATCACTACCACGCATGCGCAGATGGCGTCAATATGTTAATGGATATCTTTGCATGACTTTTTAACATTTACAGATCAAAAATATACCGGTGACGTGTCAGTTATGCACGGAGGAAAACACAACATCTTAGATGCATTAAATATGAGCTGTGCTGGATCGATCTGATCGCGTGAACTTGAATTGTCCTTAATGAAACCGCTCTAGTCCCGATTGATGTGTTAGGTTCTGGACTTTAATCCCGGCTTTTCTTAGCGACTCTTATGAAACCTACATCTCATGAAAATCCCATGTTTTGCTATGCATCCAGGATCATGTGACCAATCGTACTTTAGTGCTGGATCACTGACCATGATGATGTGGGGGGGGGGGCAATGTTTTGCATTGCATTTACACACGTAACTACTTCTGACTGCTCCATCTCAGAGGATCGTGCCAATGTAGTTTACAACCAGTGCATAATAAAACAATTATATTACATGTATTGTTTGTACCAATTTATTACATTTTTGATCCTGAAACACACTCTTCTGCTGGGATCAGAATAATACATTTTCTAAAAAAATCTAAATATCCCAATCTTACTAAAACACAGGATTTACTCCAGATCAAAACCGGCCCAATGTGCACCCTAAACAGCATTGAAAGTGTCTAAGTGGGATCACTAATATAATTTAGGATGGACAGTGTGCACATTAGGACGCAGGCCGAGAGAGTGCTCCACAGAAATCACACATTTACAAAACCACACATCACGAAGAGATTACAAGAGAACTGAAGATGAGCTATTAAAGCAGAAAACACCAGAATATTAAACGCAGGTCAGAAGCTTTATTAACAGAATGAGGTATACACATAAAACAGCATTGTTCATCCATATAGTGATGCATTTCTGAGTTAAATCACAAAAAATGCATAAATACAACATTAGCAATGTTTCAATCCACTTGTTTTTTTGGTGCATTTTGGGATATCGCATTAAAAAGTGCTGGATGGGAACGGCAAGATGCACGTCACATACAAAAAACATCGTAAGTAGATTCAAGTAGACTGAGATAGCATTACTTAATGCACCGATGCAGTCAGTTTCATAAGAACTGAGCGATCACATACACAGCATCTGTTCACCACATATTGAGCAAAGTCTCTTCAATCACGCATTCATTATACACACAGCATGTTTACCAATCCACGGCATTTTGCGTCACAATAAATTGTAACTTCGGATGAACACGTCATCTAATATAATACACAGCATGATTTCTCTGGTTTACAACGCACTCTGGTCTCTGAAAACGACATCCACTCACACATCTGAACATCTTGCTCTCTTCAAATCATAACACAACACATGATTATCGCAACACAAATGCGCTCGTCTCACAGAACTCTCGGTGTAACGTCAGACGACCAACTAGATCAGCACTGCTCTCTTCATGCTCATGCGTCTCTGATGCACGCATTGCGCACTGGACTATGTCTCACTCGACCGCTGACACATCTGATCTCACACACACACCTACTCTCTCTCACACACATGCGCACCCCTCTCACACACACGCGCTCTCTCACACACACGCGCTCTCTCTCTCACACACACACGCGCTCTCTCTCTTACACACACGCACACTCTCTCTCTCTCTCTCACACGCACGCACACTCTCTCTCTCACACGCACACGCACTCTCTCACCACACGACGCACTCTCTCTCTCACACACACGACCACTCTCTCTCACACACACGCACACTCTCCTCTCTCACACACACACACCCACACTCTCTCTCACCACACACACCGCACTCTCTCTCTCACACACACACACTCTCACACACACACGCTACTCTCTCTCTCACACACGCGCACTCTCTCTCTCCACACACACGCGCACTCTCTCCACACACACGCGCACTCTCTCTCTACACACACGCGCACTCTCTCTCTCACACACAGCGCACTCTCTCTCTCACACACACGCGCACTCTCTCTCTCACACACGCGCACTCTCTCTCTCACACACACACGCACACTCTCTCTCACACACACACACGCACACTCTCTCTCACACACGCGCACACTCTCTCTCACACACACACACACACTCTCTCTACACACACACCACTCTCTCTCTCACACACACACGCACTCTCTCTCTCACACACACACACCTCTCTCTCACACACACTCTCTCTCTCTCACACACACTCTCCTCTCTCTCACACACACACACACACACACTCTCTCTCTCACCACACACACACACCACTCTCTCTCACACACACGCACTCTCTCACACACACACACTCTCTCTCTCACCACACTCTCTCTCACACACACGCGCTCTCTCTCTCTCTCTCTCTCTCTCAAACACACACCACACACACACACACACACACACACACAGTACAAGCTGCACACTCTGAACAAATAGTTATAATTATATTAATGTTATCAACACATAACTGGTTTATGGAGAAGTGGATGTTTATTTAATAAGTCTAGATCAGATCATAACTTGACTGTCAGGAGCACGTACCTGGTCATTAGCAGAGCTATATTGATAATATTAATTATATATTTAATGAAGCTAAACTGTTGAAATACCATTCTGACATCAATGAGGTAATTGTCCTAAACTTTGTGTGTATGATGGGTCACTTAAATATCATATCCACAAAGCTAGATACCTTAAATATAAACCCAGCTGCAAAATATTAGCTTCTGGTCTGCATTTATTACTGACATAATCAAAAAAGTAATCTATAGAACGGTTTAGTACAAATTATTATTTTTAATTCCTTCTTTCTTGTTCTCTCTCCTCTGTATTACCCCATATGTTCTGTATTTAATTATATTTATTCAATAAAGAAAGAAAACAATAGTATTTATAAATAATGGTTGCTTCACACGTGGTGCTGGTTTCGGGTCGCTCACCCGCAAAACTTGATTTGGCAGATATCAAAGTCAAATATTCTTCTTTTAAGTTTTATGCGATTATCAAATCATTTAGAAGCGAAATTTTAATTTTGTAGAGAGTTATTTTATTGTTTTAGTTTACCTTTCGGCGGGAACTCGGCTCTCACACACACGCAGCTCCTCTCTCCACCGGAAGACACCAACTGATTTGTGACGCAGCTTCCGCTAACAGCGCCGTTTCCGACATTATGATTAAAAGTGCCTTTGATTGCTAAGTGCTACTTCTTTAATATCACACACGTTTTAATTATTTTAATATTAAAATATGGATGTGATGAACTGAAATACAAAGCGGAAGATGAATAGTTTTCGTCAGTCACGAATTCTGCTGCCAGAGATGCTTCTGTTACGAGGAGACAACAACATCCGCGGCTCTATCTTTAGCGGAAGCGCAGTCAACAGTTTGGATCACGGGTGCCTTTTTAATAAAAATATAAAACAAGAACATTCACATAGAAATATACATAAAGAGGATTTATAAAATGTACTCACTGTTTAATCGGTGCATCATCACAGGAAATAAAAAAAAAAATAAAAATATCCAGGGATTATAAATTAACAATAGGTTTAAAGTAATATGTATATTCGTTTTTATATTTTTATGTATTTATTTTTCAATCCTTCATTATGTTTTAACCCATAGGCTTATGCTACGTTTTCTTGTCTCAACAATTCATTAGTTTAATCGATTTACTGCAGCGTTACTCTTTTTGTGCTGAGATTGCGGTCTCTCCTTACAGCGGCTCTGGCGCTGCGGTCTCACGACAGTCGCGGACGCTTTACGGCAGAGCAGTGGTTGCGAGGTGAGCAGAACGCGCTTATTTTCTTCATTAAGAAGCAGATATGCGGATCTAATGACATATGCATAGCGTTTAAACGCACAACAGTTCGTCTCGAGCTCAGTGTTTAATGCTCAGATTCACACGATATGAACACCTGCCATTATTTACTCGCAGTGCAAGTTTTCCAAACATTATGATCAAGCACTCAATGAAAGCATCATAACAGTATGTTTAATATCCCTGATTAATGCAGACTCTGTTGCGTTACCTGCGCAGGTGATGAGATCGGATCTGGCTGCTGTCAAGCTTTGCTGTCTGGTGAGTTTGTGTGATGTCGGAGGGTAATTAAATCTGATTGCTTTTCAAATAACTAGTAAAGTATGCACAGTGTTGAAAATGCGTATAAATAATACGCCAAATACAAATTAAAACTCGTGGTATTGATACGCAAACATGGATTTTGGTGTGTGTATGTGTTTGGGAAAACTCTTTTTTTTCAATCAGGCAGTGTAACTGCGCGTCCATTGGTTCATGCAGTGCTAAAAACGAACCAATGGCTCGGCGGCGGTGAGCGAGCCAATGGCTATGCAGCCCGCCTAAATGGGCGGGGCGTCTGGTTATATAAGCGGCCGCTTTGCCGGCGCATCTCAGATGTCTTCACGTAACGCCGTATCGTAGTGGGTACGATAAGACGAGGTTATACACTCAAATTCACTCGAAGACCACCGTGCTTCCGTGGTACGCAGTGCGCAGCGAGGACGCTCAAGTCCTCTGCGCAGAGGTGATTAATCTGCTGGTAAAAGGAGCCATAGAAATCATTCCTCCAGCCCAGAGCGAGTCAAGCTTCTACAGCTGCTACTTCCTCACCTCCAAAAAAGATGGAGGCCTGCGACCTATTCTAGATCTCAGACTCCAGAATCACGCCCTGGTAAAAAGGTCGTTCAGGATGATCACTTTGAAACAGATCCTCTCGCAAATATGCCCAGGGGACTGGTTCATATCACTGGATCACTGAAAGACGCTTAATTTCATATCCAGGTAGCCCCCCATTACAGACAATTCTTGAAATTCGCATTCGAAGGTGTGGCAAATCAATACAAGGTCCTCCCGTTTGGGCTGTCCCTGGCTGCCCGCACTTTTACGCGATGCATGGGTTCGGCTCTCTCCCCTCTGCGACAGATGGGAATTTGCATACTCAACTACCTCGACTTCTGGTCCAGTCAGAGGCAGGTAAAACATCGCACAAGTCCCTCCTCCTCAGCCACTAATGTTGCCTGGGGCTCAGGGTCAACAAGGGTTGGGGAGCGCTGTGCGAAGGCAAACAGGCCTTCGGTCTTTGGTCCGAGGAGGAGTCTGGCCTGCACATCAACTCCCTAGAAATGCTAGCAGTGTGCCATGCCTGTCAATTCTTCCTGCCGGATGTGCGGGGACACCATGTGCTAGTACGCTTAGACAGCAGGGCCGTGGTGTCATATATAAATCACCAGGGCGGCCTCGTCTCGAAGCGACTCTGCATGCTGGCGAACGACCTTCTTGTGTGGGCTCAGACCAATCCGCGCTCACTGCGCCGGGCAAAATGAACCAAGGAGCAGACATGTTGTCAAGGAACAACGTCGTCTCAGAGGAATGGACGCTCCACCCGCTCGCGGTTCAGATAATTTGGGAAGTCTTTGGCAGAGCTGGAGTAGACCTCTTCATCTCCGAAGACAACTCTCACTGCCCAATCTTTTTCACAAAAGCACGTATGCCCTGGCACGCGAGTGGCCCAGTCTTCCGCTCTATGCTCTCCTTCCAACCGCTCTGCTACCGCAGGTACTCGGGCGAGTCAGGGAACGACGGCACAAGCTTATTCTAATAGCCCCCCTCTTAAGGTGCGTTCACACCAGACACGAATGAAGCGAATAAATCGCGCGTAGTTGGATGCTTGAACATTTACTCGCTTCATTCGCGCGTGAAATTCACTA
Organism: Schizopygopsis pylzovi; assembly: GCA_027422435.1. Taxonomy (NCBI): domain Eukaryota; kingdom Metazoa; phylum Chordata; class Actinopteri; order Cypriniformes; family Cyprinidae; genus Schizopygopsis; species Schizopygopsis pylzovi. The sequence goes on along the minus strand of CM049830.1, from coordinate 35,240,047 downwards.
CACAACAGACGGTAATCCGCGTCATGCGGGGGGCTTCTGCTGCAGCTCCAGTCTCGTTGCTAAAGTTATTCCTGTTTTTGTAAAAGTACGAAGTAGTATCGTACAGCTCCGGGTACACACATACAACCACGATTCATTTGTCCTCCATTGTTGTTTGGGATTTTCTGCCTCGGCTCGTAATCACGTCACTACTAGAGCAAGCTCCTGATTGGTTAACGCGCCGCGAATATCCACCAAAGTTCAGATTTTTCAACTCGCGCGAATGGTGCGTCAAACGCTCAATCCACTAAAAAATGAATGTTAAATACACTATTACATTGTTTATGAATGATATACAGTCTATACAGTAATAAGTTCAATTACAAGAAGTAACTGTAATTAAATTACTAAAAAATAAGAGTAATCCCGTACTTAAATTTTTCAGGGGAAAAGTAATTTAACTACAGTAATTAACTACATGAGCTCTCTCTCTCTCTCTCTCTCTCTCTCTCTCTCTCTGTGTTGTGTTGTCTCTGTCTCTCTGATTGTGTGTGTGTGTGTGTGTGTGTGTGTGTGTGTCTGTATCTCTGTTTGTGTGTGTTTGTGATGTCTCTCTGTGTGTGTGTGTGACTGTGATGTATCTTGTGTGTGTGTGTGTGTGTGTGTGTGTGTGTGTGTGTGTGTGTGTGTGTGTCTGTGATGTATCTGTGTGTGCTGTGTTGTGTGTGTGTGTGTGTGTGTTCTGTGATGTATCTCGTGTGTGTGTCGTATGATGTCTCTCTGTTCTGTCTATTACTGTCTTGTGTGTGCGTGTCCATGATGTGTCTGTGTGTCTGTAATCTGTGTGTGTGTGTGTGTGTGTGTGTGTGTGTGTGTGTGCGTGTCCATGACTGTGTCTGTGTCTCTCTCTCTCTTCTCTGTTGTGTGTGTGTGTGTGTGTATGTGTGTGTGTGTGTCTGTCTCTCTGTTTGTGTGTGTTGTGATGTCTGCTGTGTGTGTGTGTCGTGATGTGTCTGTGTGTCTCTCATCATGTGTCTGTGTGTGTGTGTGTGTGTGTGTGTCTGTGATGTATCTGATTGTGTGTCTGATGATGTCTCTGTGATCTCTTCTCTGTGTGTGGTGTCCAGTGATGTGTCTGTGTGTGTGTTCTGTGATGTATCTGTGTGTGTCCATGATGTGTCTGTGTGTGTGTGTGTGTGTGTGTGTGTGTGTCTGTGATGTATCTGTGTGTGTGTCTATGATGTGTCTGTGTCTCTCTCTGTGTGTGTGTGTGTGCGTGTCCATGATGTGTCTGTGTCTCTCTCTCTGTGTGTGTGTGTGCGTGTCCATGATGTGTCTGTGTCTCTCTCTCTGTGTGTGTGTGTGCGTGTCCATGATGTGTCTGTGTCTCTCTCTCTCTGTGTGTCTGTGTGTGTGTTTGTCAGTCAGTCGGTTCTGCTGGCTGTGTTGATGCTGCCGGTGCTGCGGCGGCTGGGATTGAGAGCGTTCTCGATGGCGTCAGACTCGTATTCGTCCGGTACACACTCCGCAGCCTTCGTCACCTGCCCCAATGACACGGTGGCCAAAGAGCTGGCCAGGTACACACACCTCAAGAACACACACTTATACTGAGACTCAAAATAATCACTAACACAAATAAAAGGATAATTCATTCATTTCAGCTATTTGCTGATGAACATTTTTTGCAACTTAATGTACCAAACTAAAACTAAAACTTTGTGTTTCTGTCCAGAGGAATTGTGGAGAAGAAGCTGGCGGCGTGTGTCAACATCATCCCGCAGATCACATCCGTGTGAGTGTGTGTGTGGTTGAGAGAGAGAGAGAGAGAGAGGGAGAGAGAGTGTGTGTGGGAGGTGTGTGAGAGAGTGAGAGATGTGTGGTGTGTGTGTGGTAGTAGAGAGTGTGTGAGAGAGAGTGGGAGTGAGAGTAGAGAGAGAGTGTGTGAGAGATAGTGGAGAGAGAGTGAGAGAGAGAGTGTGTGTGTGTGTGTGGGGTGAGAGAGAGAGTGTGTGAGAGAGAGTGTGTGTGTGTGTGGTAGAGAGAGAGAGAGTGAGAGTGTGTGTGAGAGAGAGTGAGAGAGAGAGTGTGTGTGAGAGAGAGAGAGAGTGTGTGTGTGTGTGTGTGTGAGAGAGAGAGAGAGAGAGGAGAGGGAGTGAGTGTGTGTGTGTGTGTGTGTGTGAGAGAGAGATGAGAGAGAAGTGTGTGAGAGTGTGTGTGTGTGTGGGGTGTGTGTGTGTGTGTGAGAGAGAGAGAGATGAGAGAGTGTGTGAGAGATAGATGAGAGAGAGAGGGAGAGAGTGTGTGTGTGTGTGTGTGTGTGAGAGAGAGTGAGAGAGAGAGTGTGTGTGAGAGAGTGTGAGAGAGAGTGAGAGAGAGAGTGTGTGTGAGTGTGAGAGAGAGTGTGAGAGAGAGTGAGAGAGAGAGTGTGTGAGAGAGAGTGAGAGAGAGAGTGTGTGAGAGAGAGTGTGTGTGTGTGTGTGTGTGTGTGTGAGAGAGAGAGTGTGAGTGTGAGAGAGAGTGTGTGTGTGTGTGAGAGAGTGAGAGAGAGAGTGTGTGAGAGAGAGTGAGAGAGAGAGGCAGTGTGTGTAATATAAATAGTATAGAAATCACTATTCACAGAAACAAACGTGTGTGTGTGTGTGTGTGTGTGTGTGTGCTGCAGGTACGAGTGGCAGGGGAAGATCGAGGAGGACAGTGAAGTTCTTCTGGTCAGTTTCAGCTCTTTCTCTGCTATATTTATTTATTTATCATGTTTTATTATTCAGCCTCAAGAACATGAAATGACAAAAACATGGAAATATGATAAAGATTCCCAAACCTCCCAAAAACAACACGCTTCATCTGCGATTGAGCAATAACGAAAACCAAACAACATTGTGAATAAATTGCACTTTGTATTTGGCAATTATCTTTTTGTAAAGATCATGTAATAAGAGTTCTTAATGATGTTTTGTTTTAAGAGCAAAAACACAGTTTGAGTTGCAAAGTTCGATTCATCTTACATTCATAAAGTTATGTATTCAATTAAATAATAATCTCGTCCTCAGTGTTTTTGTCTTGCTTTCCAAACATCTAAACATGCTTAAATCAAAACATGTCAGTAGGGAATAAAAACTAGTTTTCCGTTGAATTAAAGAAAGATATTTGTTCGTGTTTTAATCATAAACTTGCTTCATTTTGATAAATCTGACAAAACAATCTTCTGTCATTTTGCTCAGAAACATTTGCACTGAAAAACAAGACATGACGCCTCTGGCTTGCTCAGTTGGGGACACTTAATTTCCAGCACAATCATCGACTTGATTGCACAGATATTATTTAAACTGAACTAAGCTGGACAATGCCACTACTAAATTCAATAATGAAATGCATTCAGCAGATAATTGAGTGTTAAATCCTGTCATTTTACATTATTGACAAATTTGCCTATTTTGATATTGTGCAGTGCTTTGTTACAATTTGTATTGTTAAAGGCGCTATATAAATAAAGGTGACATGAATACTAAATAAATCAATATTTAACAAATACTTGCCGTTTGATCAAAAGGTGCAGTAAGAGTTTTCATATTTCTAATTACTAAAATTAAGTGAATTATATTTTTAATTATTATTCTATGTTTAAGTTTGAAACAGAGACCATCCATCTTTTGTGAATAGTAGTAGTCACAATTTTATATATAATACAATTCATTAATTAGTTTCCACAAACAACCCAATTGTTCACTTTTAAGACGTTACTGTTGTGATTAGTAATAATTGGATATTCTTTATTAATTGGTCATAGTAGTTCTCAATGAGGATTTAATAATGATCAAATATCTAATCGTAAATTTGCTGCTACTTACCGCTTAGTTAATCTTGCTTCTCTATTAGTTAGTAGTATTTAGTTAAGTGTTCGTGTACTAGTTACTTATATAGTCTCTCGTGCAATTCCAGATCACAATAAGGCACAAGCTGATGTATTTTAATTAGTAATTAACGCACAAGTACATGCGAGCACAGTGCACTTATACTAGAAAACATGCGCTATTTTATTCATTAGTTTTAAAGGTACAAACGAAAATAAAACAACTCTAATGTGCTTTTTCACATTCTTACCACTAACTGCATGCCTCATCCACGAGTATGTAATGTTTTGGGGGGGGTTTGAGAGACAGAATCAAACTGACAGAGAAATAAAGCTACAGTGAGCCCTTTATTAAAATACATGGAGGTGAGGAATAATACAAAAAATGTCATATTCACTCAGTATTGATATAATCACAAGGTTTTAGGCACTAAAATAGTGTAGTACTTTATAGTCAACCACCTTTTTATATTGAAGTAATGAAGATTTATGTGCCCCCCCCCCCCCTTGGTTAGTTCTCTCCACAGTTTAAAAAGTGGGCGTGGTTTGGAGCGGAGGGGGAGGGATTTGCACCCTTCATCAAACACACATATATGAATGCACCTCTGATAACTTTTAGGCTTATTCTGCTGCGTTTATATAAGCCGTGTTGTGTGCAGGGCTGTACACAGGTTTTTATAAATACCGAGGTCCCAAAATGGATATTGGTAGGGGGGTTGGGGGCGTACTCCCCCGAGAACATTTTTATTTTCCCGACGTGTGCATTTTAAGATGTTTCAAGGCTTATAAATTGCATAATAATATAGGTTTAAAACCAAGTCAGTGGGCAGTAGCATAAATCATTTTAAAAGATAACAGATTCTTAAACATGAGAATCAGATTAAATGTTGCAATGAATGATCCACGCTACAAACTGGAAGTAGAGAAGATATAGTTTCTTTATGTTTATGAATTTAATCAACTAAGTTATAATTATCCTGGTAGCCTTCAGTAAAATCACGTGTCTAAAATGATTAAACATGAATATTATTATTATTAATAATATTATTCACACCGATAGAAATGAATCTTTTCCAATAAGTTTTAACTGTTCTTTTTTTACATTTTATGGGCATTTTTACAAGCCTTTTTTTTCTAAAAGTGTCCATTATTTTTTGAGTTAAATTCTTAGATTTAATCAGTGAAGAAGAAGACATTTGGTCTGTTACCAAGCTAATTAAATCAACACCAAAACTTCATCTGAAGTGGCATTAACGAATCACTCTCATGTTGCTCAGACACAAAACAGTGCAGTGTTTGATTTTTGTTGGCTAAATATAGCAATTAAGTCTCTTAATTAACTTTACATTTATATAACTGTTGTAAAAAATTAATATTACATTTGTAATCATGCTTATTTTTTGGAGAAGAACAAAAGTGATGTCCGCACACTGATATAACTGCTCCATAAAAGTATTTATTGCAACATTTCGAGCATCACGTGAATTGATTAACTGTATGAAGTGGTTAAATACTGAATATTGTGATAATTCTAAATGCATTTTAATAGACTGAATCATGCGCACACACACACAAGTCTTGACTTCACGTCATGTACGTGTGTGTGCATTAGGTCGGGGTGTTTTAAATGTTATTGCAAAATACTCAATAATGTAAAATCGCACATCGTTAAAACAGCAATTACAATATTATCGCAGACAGTATATCTCACACACCCCTACCGCTGTTATCTTGGCTAAGCACCAAATCAGAATTAATATAAGGTAATAATTGTACAACTGTTATTATACAGAGGTCCGGAGCTCAATGGTTGGTACGGCCCTGTGTCACGGAGCTGTAAAAGCGGTTACACTCACTAAGTGAATGAATCAAACACTCTCTCGCGATCCATTAGTGTGTGCGATGTGATCTCACAGTCTTAGCAAATCAACACACGCTGTTGTGAATAATTAAGCGAAGCGTCTTCTCATTGGATAAGAACACGCAGCCTCATGAATAATTAAATAGACACCGACGCGTCATCGAGTCGCAAATTGTGACGTCACCACGATGTAGATTTTAAACCTGGAAGATCAAAATAGCACAAAAAAACAGTTTAATCCAAAAGTTATGGGATGCTAACATTGTCTTCTATGAAGTGCAACACAAACACCTCTGCTAAAATCTCAGAAAAAGTAGTCTGGGTTTTCTAGACCCTAATAACGGACTATTATTCTGAAGTGGTACGGTACGTTCACACGGGGCGTCAACGCTTGACGGAGGGCGTGTCTGAAGCTTGGTGCTCGCGCGACCGTCATCGTGACAACAGCCAATCACATTAGTTTTCTGGTGATGCATGAACACGATTGGCTAGCGTCTGTGCAAGGGTATTTGCATACGGCGATTTGATTGGCTGACGGCTGCATTAGCTCTTAAAAAGCTGAAATGTTTTCTGTCGTGAGTAACGTACCCGACGCACCACAATGGACACAATTCGGTTCGAATGCGGCGTTACAGTTTTCATATTCTAGTGAGTGGTTTTGAGCGGAGATATTTAAACGTTAAACGTATTTATTTATTGTAAAATGCTTTAAAAAGTAACTGTATTTTCAATAGTGTTGCTAACCCCATACATTTATGTTTAGAGAACATGCTACTGTATTGTGTTCCCGTCAGTTTACCCCTTAATAAAAAAAAAAAAGTATTTCGCCATAAAAAAATGTATCTCTAGAAAGTTTCAGATATGTGAAATATAGCAGCGGTGGAAAATTGCATTCATTTATATGTGTTCATGAACACCAATGTGTCTTGAGCTTGTATCATGGTGTGGTAAATACATGTTATTGAAAAACTCATGTTTTTTCTCTCTCTAGATGATTAAGACGAGAAGTTCAAAGATCCCTGCTCTTGCGGATTATGTCCGGTATCAGATGCATAAACACTCTCTGGTTTTATTTGAAGTATTTATGTGCTACATGCAGAAGCAAGATAATCACAGTCTATCAGTGCAGACACATCAGTGACGAAGCTCATCGTAATTTAGATGATTTTGGTTCTGCTACACAAGTGATTTTAATGGTAAAAACTGTGAAAATGCTTCATTAGAAACCTGTTAAATGGTTAATGGTAAGTTCCCCTAATAAATACGGTGAAAAACTGTAATAGACGTTTCACGGTAAAATACCGTTTTTGGCATTTTACATTTTTGTAGTTTTTTCTTATCAGTTAGGGTTGTATGTTTCATCTAATGTTGCTAAATTAATGTTTATTGTATATTTAAGTTTATTAAGTCTCACCATGATGGTGATTAGTGTTTGCGTGAAAGTGCACCTTCTGTATATGTTAATATTTAAAAGCTGCTTGTGATTGGCTTTGGTTCATCATGTGACTTTCTCATCGCCTCCTGCTATTGGTGGTTATCAGCGTATAAAAAACGTACAACACAGATTACAGCACTTCAATAAGTTGGTACATTATATTAGTTACGGTATTTAACTGTATTTAAGTTAAAAACAGTAAAATGTTGTTACCGTAGAATTCCGTTTTTTTTACCGTAATTTTTTTTCAGAAATGACACGCTTCAGCTTTCATCTGAGATTACAGCAGAGTGTTGAATAAGTAAAGGTGAGTGTGTTGTGTTCTCCGCAGGTCCAATCATCCCTATGAAGTGGCCGAGGTCATCAGTTTACCCATCGATCAGGGAAACCCGCCGTATCTCAAGTGGATCGGAGACACCGTGCCCGAGTGAAGCTGGATCGCTGATTCTGTTTTCATCATTTGAGCGATGTTTTTCTAAACCATAAAATGTACTTTGATTTAGTTCCAAATGAACAGTTTGATATAACAGACTGCTTTTGCACAATTTGATTTGTATTAAAAGATTACAGTCAGCAAAATGCATTTGTTTGTGTCTCATTTACCTCTCGTGAAGTTTACAGAGTGTGGTTTGTCTTGTTTACCTCACTAAAAATAACACGGTGGTGACGTTAATAGAATCGAGACTTACTGCAAAACAAACCACTTTAAACACGAGTACATACAAAATCAATAAACAGATGAATTATTGATTGGGTAGATATATATGATTTTATTCTGTGAACAGTAAGAGTGGTGATATGAGAGACATGACACAAGGATGGAGGACACGATTAGACTGTCAATGTTCAACTATACAGACTAGAGTCATTATATAGAAATCATAAAGCACACCAGTGACCAATCACAGGCCAGCGCTCCAGGAGAGTAACTCAACAACAGCTTTTCATGTAAGACGCTTCGCTGCATCTCATCCAGCGCATCTGTGTGAGGAGAAGAGCAGCTCTGGGTTCCCTTTGAGCCCATAAATGTCAGTGAACACAAACACACTCACATACACACACATCCACACAAACGCACGCACACAAACACACACACACACCCACCCACTCACTTACTCTCACACACACTCTTACTCCCTCACACACATGCACTCCCTCTCACTCACACACACAAACACACTCACTTACTCACACACACATCACACACGTACACACTCGCACTATCTCTCTCTCACACACACACACACACACACACACACACACACAATCTCTCTCTCTCTCAGACACACACACACACACACAATCTCTCTCTTTGTCTCTCAGACACACACACACACACACACACACACACATCACTCGCACACACACACACACACACACACACCACCACTTACCCACACACACACAGACACATTCACCCACTCCTCACACACACACAGTGACACACACTCGCACTCCCTACACACACACACACACACACACACACTCTCTCTCTCTCCTCTCTTACACACACACTCACAGACACACACACACACACACACACACACACACACACACACACACAGTCACTCACTCTCTCTCTCACACACACACACACACACACACACACACAGTGACACACACTCGCACTCCCTCACACACACACACACACACACACTCTCTCTCTCTCTCTCTTACACACACACACTCACAGACACACACACACACACACACACAGTCACTCACTCTCTCTCTCTCTCTACACACAACACACACTCACACACACACCCCACACACACACAGTGACACACACTCGCACTCCCTCACACACACACACACACACACACACACACTCTCTCTCTCTCTCTCTTACACACACACTCACAGACACACACACACACACACACACACACACACACATACAGTCACTCACTCTCTCTCTCTCTCACACACACACACAGTCACAGTTTCTGCCCTTCAGCTGAAGAACAGAGATATATGTTGATCTGTTCAAAGGATCTCAATCCTTATCATCATGAAACCGTCCAACACTGTTCTTGATCTTGTTCTTCAAACAGACACTACAGCTACATTTACAAGCTCTCAATAATCTGTTTATCAGACTGAAACACATTAAACACTTCAAATGATTCGACTGAGCTTGATCTGATCTGATTGAAAGGACTGTCATACACCTGAAACAATCCCAAATCAGGATAAATAAAACCGAGCATGTAAACACTTGGTAACAATTTTCTTAATCAGATTCAGAAATATTTTGCACTGATGCATGCTTGCATATGTTTTATGTCTTATGAACTGTGGAGGAGACTGAATATTTACAGAATATTTGCATTTAAAAAAATCAGTACCAATCGAGGTAGCTCCAGTCACATTATCACAGAGATTTCTCCAGGTCTGAACACTGTGTGCATGCACTGAGTTTTGTTCAGAATGCATGTAATGCACATGTAAATGAATACATGGATCAGATTGCAATGCTTAGGCGTTCAGAATCTGAAATCAGATTGGATTCATTCGGCTTGATGGAATTAGTGCATGTAAGCATACTGATGTTTTCCGGTTCCCTGCCCTCATAATACCACTATCATGAGATTGAGACGATATTGAGATTAAACTTTACTTCATGTAAAAACATTGGGATATGTCATTAAGGTTGTATATTTGTAATACATATAGTACATTTTATAGCTTGGCATGTAAGAATGAAATCAGGAGACTGTTGGCCTCATTTAGGTTTCAGGCCTTTATCATTTGCACTTTCACTTCAGCAATTCAATGATATGAAGAAAACAATAAAGACAAAACTGCACCAGTCACCAAACGGTCCGATATTCAGCTGCTCTCTTTGGTTTACATGCTGTATGCTCTCCATATATGATTTTAATAAACTATTTTTAATCTTAAAAAAAAAATCGACCAGTTGTGGCACTACTATTAAAGAAAAGCCAAAGAGTTTAATCATTGTTGCAAATAAATAAATATTATTTTTTAATGGTTACCAGTGAGTTGTTTATGTGTTCATGTGGTTACTAAGGAGTTGTCTAGGTGTTCAGGTGGTTGCTAAGGAGTTGCTATGTGATTGTCCAGGTGTTCAGGTGGTTGCTATGTAGTTGTCTAGGTGTTCAGGTGGTTGCTATGTAGTTGTTTAGGTGTTCATGTGGTTGCTATGTAGTTGTCTAGGTGTTCAGGTGGTTGCTAAGGAGTTGCTATGTGATTGTCCAGGTGTTCAGGTGGTTGCTATGTAGTTGTCTAGGTGTTCAGGTGGTTGCTAAGGAGTTGATATGTGGTTGTTTATGTGTTCAGGTTGTTGCTATGCAGTTGTTTATGTGTTCGTGTGGTTACTAAGGAGTTGCTATGTAGTTGTTTAGGTGTTCATGTGGTTGCTATGTAGTTGTCTAGGTGTTCAGGTGGTTGCTAAGGAGTTGCTATGTGATTGTCCAGGTGTTCAGGTGGTTGCTATGTAGTTGTCTAGGTGTTCAGGTGGTTGCTAAGGAGTTGCTATGTGGTTGTTCATGTGTGCAGGTTGTTGCAATGTAGTTGTTTAGTTGTTCATGCGGTTACTAAGGAGTTGCTATGTGGTTGTCTAGGTGTTCAGGTGGTTGCTATGTAGTTGTTTAGGTGTTCATGTGGTTGCTATGTAGTTGTCTAGGTGTTCAGGTGGTTGCTAAGGAGTTGCTATGTGATTGTCCAGGTGTTCAGGTGGTTGCTATGTAGTTGTCTAAGTGTTCAGGTAGTTGCTAAGGAGTTGCTATGTGGTTGTTTATGTGTTCAGGTTGTTGCTATGTAGTTGTTTAGGTGTTCATGCGGTTACTAAGGAGTTGTTATGTGGTTGTCTAGGTGTTCAGGTGGTTACTAAGGAGTTGCTATGTGGTTGTCTAGGTGTTCAGGTGGTTGCTATGTAGTTGTTTAGGTGCTCATGTGGTCACTAAGGAGTTGCTATGTGTTTGTCTAAGTGTTCAGGTGGTTGCTAAGGAGTTGCTATGTGGTTGTTTATGTGTTCAGGTGGTTGCTATGTAGTTGTTTAGGTGTTCATGCGGTTACTAAGGAGTTGCTATGTGGTTGTCTAGGTGTTCAGATGATTGCCTAGATTTACAAGTGATTGCTAGGGAGCTATTTAGGTGTCCATGTGGTCACTAAGGAGTTGATATGTGGTTGTCCAGGTGTTCAGGGTGTTGTTATATGGTTGTGTAGATGTTCAGGTGGTTGCTAGGGAGCTGCTATGTGGTCGTTTATGTGTTCAGGTGGTTGCTATGTAGTTGTTTAGGGGTTCATGTGGTCACTAAGGAGTTGCTATGTGGTTGTCGAAGTGTTCAGGTGGTTACTAAGGAGTTGCTATGTTGTTGTCTAGGTGTTCAGGTGGTTGCTATGTAGTTGTTTAGGTGTTCATGTGGTTGCTATGTAGTTGTTTAGGTGTTCATGTGGTTACTAAGGAGTTGCTATGTTGTTGTCTAGGTGTTCAGGTGGTTGCTATGTAGTTGTTTAGGTGTTCATGTGGTCACTAAGGAGTTGCTATGTGTTTGTCTAAGTGTTCAGGTGGTTGCTAAGGAGTTGCTATGTGGTTGTTTATGTGTTCAGGTTGTTGCTATGTAGTTGTTTAGTTGTTCATGCGATTACTAAGGAGTTGCTATGTGTTTGTCTAAGTGTTCAGGTGGTTGCTAAGGAGTTGCTATGTGGTTGTCTAGGTGTTCAGGTGGTTGCTAAGGAGTTGCTATGTGGTTGTTCATGTGTGCAGGTTGTTGCAATGTAGTTGTTTAGTTGTTCATGCGGTTACTAAGGAGTTGCTATGTGGTTGTCTAGGTGTTCAGGTGGTTGCTATGTAGTTGTCTAGGTGTTCAGGTGGTTGCTAAGGAGTTGCTATGTGATTGTCCAGGTGTTCAGGTGGTTGCTATGTAGTTGTCTAAGTTTTCAGGTAGTTGCTAAGGAGTTGCTATGTGGTTGTTTATGTGTTCAGGTTGTTGCTATGTAGTTGTTTAGGTGTTCATGCGGTTACTAAGGAGTTGTTATGTGGTTGTCTAGGTGTTCAGGTGGTTACTAAGGAGTTGCTATGTGGTTGTCTAGGTGTTCAGGTGGTTGCTATGTAGTTGTTTAGGTGCTCATGTGGTCACTAAGGAGTTGCTATGTGATTGTCTAAGTGTTCAGGTGGTTGCTAAGGAGTTGCTATGTGGTTGTTTATGTGTTCAGGTGGTTGCTATGTAGTTGTTTAGGTGTTCATGCGGTTACTAAGGAGTTGCTATGTGGTTGTCTAGGTGTTCAGGTGATTGCCTAGATGTTCAAGTGGTTGCTAGGGAGCTATTTAGGTGTCCATGTGGTTACTAAGGAGTTGATATGTGGTTGTCCAGGTGTTCAGGGTGTTGTTATATGGTTGTGTAGATGTTCAGGTGGTTGCTAGGGAGTTGCTATGTGGTCGTTTATGTGTTCAGGTGGTTGCTATGTAGTTGTTTAGGGGTTCTTGTGGTCACTAAGGAGTTGCAATGTAGTTGTTTAGTTGTTCATGCGGTTACTAAGGAGTTGCTATGTGGTTGTCTAGGTGTTCAGGTGGTTGCTATGTAGTTGTTTAGGTGTTCATGTGGTTGCTATGTAGTTGTCTAGGTGTTCAGGTGGTTGCTAAGGAGTTGCTATGTGATTGTCCAGGTGTTCAGGTGGTTGCTATGTAGTTGTCTAGGTGTTCAGGTGGTTGCTAAGGAGTTGCTATGTGGTTGTTTATGTGTTCAGGTTGTTGCTATGTAGTTGTTTAGGTGTTCATGTGGTCACTAAGGAGTTGCTATGTAGTTGTTTAGGTGTTCATGTGGTTACTAAGGAGTTGCTATGTGCTTGTTTAAGTGTTCAGATGGTTGCTAAGGAGTTGCTATGTGGTTGTTTATGTGTTCAGGTTGTTGCTATGTAGTTGTTTAGGTGTTCATGCAGTTACTAAGGAGTTGCTATGTGGTTGTCTAGGTGTTCAGGTGGTTGCTATGTAGTTGTTTAGGTGTTCATGTGTTCACTAAGGAGTTGCTATGTGGTTGTCTAGGTGTTCAGGTGGTTGCTAAGAAGTTGCTATGTGGTTGTCTAGGTGTTCAGTTTGTTGCTATGTAGTTGTTTAGTTGTTCATGCGATTACTAAGGTGTTGCTATCTGGTTGTGTAGGAGTTCATGTGGTTGCTAGGGAGTTACTATGTGGCTGTTTATGTGTTCAGGAGGTTGCTAGGGAGTTGATATGTGATTTGGTTACTCACTGGCTTTACAGGTTTGAAAGCACTTTATAAGAAAAGTAGAAAATTGCAAATGTAATTGTTAGAGAACCTACAGGCATCTCGACTTTCTTGTTTCTACCAATAAAGTCTGATTTTGGCATCTGGAACTTCTTGGCTCGAGATTCATATGCAAAAGAGAGAACAATAATGGCAGTAAAAACAAGCACACTTCTTAGTGAACAATCAGAATAATGACAGGAGTGAAGAGCTTTGCTAGTGTGATGATTAAGTTCTAACTCTGTTGGGAATCACATTATTGGTGCACATGTAAACACAATCAGTTTCATCACAGATGGACATTCAAATAAAGAACGGCAGCAAAGACCATGTTGTCTGATCGGTCACAGTTGGCAGTGTTGACCGGGTGGTGCATTTAATAGTCATAAACGAACATTCACATTTCACATTACAAGCAGCTGATCTCCAGGACTGAGTGTATGTCGTCACTGATCTCCGGCAGGTGTTTGTGTGTCCGCCGCGCTCCATTACGGACATCTGCGGGGTCAGAGGTCGGGCTAATGGAGCGCTCACGCCGCTCATCCATTCCTCCCGCAGCGCCATCCTCGTGACGCCCGTTCTGTAGTTTCGTCATCTCTCGGTCTGCGTTGGGTTCTTCTACATTCAGATGTTCTCTTCGGATCTCCTCTAGTGGTAACGCAACCATTCCCGTCCCCTGCTGCTGATCCTGGTTTTCCACGCGCCTTGAGGATCTGCACAAGGCTTTCCGGAAACCTCTTTTAAAGTTATCCGAGAGAAACCCGTACAGAATGGGATTGGCGCAACTGTTAGCATACGAAAGAACCACGACGAAGTAATACAACCCTCTGAATTCGCCCGGTAGGAGAACCAGCAGATTCACGATGTTTAAGATGTAAAACGGTAGCCAGCAGAAGACGAACACGGCTACGACGATCACCACCATTCGCGTGATCTTGCGCTCGGATTTCCGGCGGCGGATCGACGTGGCGCGGGCTCTTCGTCCGGAGCTGCGCACTTTAACCACGATCAGCAGGTAGCAGAGACAGATGACCGTGAGAGGACCGAAGAACCCAACAGTCGACGTATATACGATAAACGCCGCTTTCCAAATCTCCGCCGGCTCGGGCCACACGATGCTGCAGTTTCCGTCGTCCTGCAGAACTCCGGCGAACACAACCACAGGTAAAACCACAACGAAAGAAACGGCCCATACGGTAGCGTTCACCGTTTTGGCCACTCTCGGTTGGCGCCACCTAGTGGACCGAAATGGATGCACTACGGCCAGATATCGATCGATGCTCATCACCGTCAGACAGAAGATGCTAGTGAACTGGTTAATGGCGTCTACGGTCATAACCAGGCGACACATCAGCGATCCGAAGGGCCATGAGAGCAAACCGTTCTGAACGGCGAGGAACGGCAGGCCCAGCATGAAGAGCTCATCTGCGATGGCCAGATTCAGGATATAGATATTAGTCACCGATTCCGTCTGGGAATATCGTAGCACGATGTGGATGACCAGAGTGTTTCCGATCAGACCTACGATGCATACAGCGATGTAGATGAGAGGGATGAGGATCCCGGCGACTCCTGGCACGTAATCCGGAGTTCTGCCATCCGTCCAGTTCTCCGTCGGAAGGAGAAACGGAGGAGGGAAGGTTTGGTTGGGAATCACGGATAAGGAGGAGGAGGCATTAGTCCAGACTGGAGCTTCTGCGGTGGAGGGAGGTGAAAGACGTTGATGTACCTCCATGGGTTTAAGAGAGATTGAGTCTTCCAGTGATCAACTGATGCCCATCTGATCTATGAGTGAGACAGAATACTAGTTACTCAATGCGTCTACAAAGACACACAAATTTAAAGAAAAACATGCCTTTTGAGTTTACATTTCACGGTTGTTGTTGTTTTTTTTGTTTCCATCATATAATTAAATAGGTACAAGGTTTTATCTCACAGTTATGATTTTATATTTCGCATTTCTGAGGAAAAAGTCTGAATTGTTGGATAAAAGTCACAATGACTTTTTACTTTAAGTAAAGTTGACCATCTACTTTAAAACAAAAACTGCTTTTTACCGTAAAATGTACTAATAACCACCATAACAATACAGGTGTTAAGTTAATCATAAGTGGACTGTTAATAAAATATGGTCAATACTAACATAGTGTACAGAGTCACACTCACACAAAACACCATCAGAGTAACACACACGGCAGTAAAATAATGCATCAACTAAAGAACAGAAAATGTAACAAAGCAAACTAATGTACATTCATGAAAGATATAAAACCATTTATATAAATAATAATCATGTATGATGTGCCACTCATACCCCCTGCTAAAAAACATAAATTTGACAGAAAAATTGCATATAATGCAATGCATTAATTACAGTATAGCCTACCAATCAACATGTTCTACTCCAGCATTTTTACAGTTTTTCTCTGTAAAATTACACACCTGATTACACTGTGTGACTCCTGAAATTATACGATGCACAGAAATTAAAGTGATGCCAAACACTTTTCCTGCATGTGATATAAATGTGTGTAAATATGTGGATCTTTTGTCATTCTGGTTTGGAGCGACATGCATGTGTGATATGGCAAGCTGTTTTGACTTTTATTCATTCTCAGGATATGAATTATTGATATCAACAATTCAATTTATACTAGTTACAATCTTAATTCTTGATATCAACAATTCAATTTATACTAGTTACAATCTTAATTCTTGATATCAACAATTCAATTTTTACTAGTAACAATCTTAATTCTTGATATCGACAATTCAATTTTTACTAGTAACAATCTTAATTCTTGATATCGACAATTCAATTTATACTAGTTACAATCTTAATTCTTGATATCGACAATTCAATTTTTACTAGTTACAATCTTAATTCTTGATATCGACAATTCAATTTTTACTAGTTACAATCTTAATTCTTGATATCGACAATTCAATTTTTACTAGTTACAATCTTAATTCTTGATATCGACAGTTCAATTTATACTAGTAACAATCTTAATTCTTGATATCGACAATTCAATTTATACTAGTTACAATCTTAATTCTTGATATCGACAATTCAATTTTTACTAGTTACAATCTTAATTCTTGATATCGACAATTCAATTTATACTAGTTACAATCTTAATTCTTGATCTCAACAATTCAATTTATACTAGTTACAATCTTAATTCTTGATATCGACAATTCAATTTATACTAGTTACAATCTTAATTCTTGATATCGACAATTCAATTTATACTAGTAACAATCTTAATTCTTGATATCGACAATTCAATTTATACTAGTTACAATCTTAATTCTTGATCTCAACAATTCGATTTATACTAGTAACAATCTTAATTCTTGATATCGACAATTCAATTTATACTAGTTACAATCTTAATTCTTGATATCGACAATTCAATTTATACTAGTTACAATCTTAATTCTTGATATCGACAATTCAATTTATACTAGTTACAATCTTAATTCTTGATATCGACAATTCAATTTATACTAGTTACAATCTTAATTCTTGATCTCAACAATTCAATTTATACTAGTTACAATCTTAATTCTTGATATCGACAATTCAATTTATACTAGTTACAATCTTAATTCTTGATATCGACAATTCAATTTATACTAGTAACAATCTTAATTCTTGATATCGACAATTCAATTTATACTAGTTACAATCTTAATTCTTGATCTCAACAATTCGATTTATACTAGTAACAATCTTAATTCTTGATATCGACAATTCAATTTATACTAGTTACAATCTTAATTCTTGATATCGACAATTCAATTTATACTAGTTACAATCTTAATTCTTGATATCGACAATTCAATTTATACTAGTTACAATCTTAATTCTTGATATCGACAATTCAATTTATACTAGTTACAATCTTAATTCTTGAAATCAACAATTCAATTTATACTAGTTACAATCTTAATTCTTGATATCGACAATTCAATTTTTACTAGTAACAATCTTAATTCTTGAAATCAACAATTCGATTTATACTAGTAACAATCTTAATTCTTGATATCGACAATTCAATTTATACTAGTTACAATCTTAATTCTTGATATCGACAATTCAATTTATACTAGTTACAATCTTAATTCTTGATCTCAACAATTCAATTTATACTAGTTACAATCTTAATTCTTGATATCGACAATTCAATTTATACTAGTAACAATCTTTATTCTTGATATCGACAATTCAATTTATACTAGTTACAATCTTAATTCTTGATATCGACAATTCAATTTATACTAGTTACAATCTTAATTCTTGATATCGACAATTCAATTTATACTAGTTACAATCTTAATTCTTGATATCGACAGTTCAATTTATACTAGTTACAATCTTAATTCTTGATATCGACAATTCAATTTATACTAGTAACAATCTTAATTCTTGATATCGACAATTCAATTTATACTAGTTACAATCTTAATTCTTGATATCGACAATTCAATTTATACTAGTTACAATCTTAATTCTTGATATCGACAATTCAATTTATACTAGTTACAATCTTAATTCTTGATATCGACAATTCAATTTTTACTAGTTACAATCTTAATTCTTGATATCGACAATTCAATTTATACTAGTTACAATCTTAATTCTTGATATCGACAATTCAATTTATACTAGTTACAATCTTAATTCTTGAAATCGACAATTCAATTTATACTAGTTACAATCTTAATTCTTGATATCGACAATTCAATTTATACTAGTTACAATCTTAATTCTTGATATCGACAATTCAATTTATACTAGTTACAATCTTAATTCTTGAAATCAACAATTCAATTTATACTAGTTACAATCTTAATTCTTGATATTTACAATTCAATTTATACTAGTAACAATCTTAATTCTTGAAATCAACAATTCAATTTATACTAGTTACAATCTTAATTCTTGAAATCAACAATTCAATTTATACTAGTTACAATCTTAATTCTTGATATCGACAATTCAATTTATACTAGTTACAATCTTTATTCTTGATATCGACAATTCAATTTATACTAGTTACAATCTTAATTCTTGATCTCAACAATTCGATTTATACTAGTTACAATCTTAATTCTTGATATCGACAATTCAATTTATACTAGTTACAATCTTTATTCTTGATATCGACAATTCAATTTATACTAGTTACAATCTTAATTCTTGATCTCAACAATTCAATTTATACTAGTTACAATCTTAATTCTTGATCTCAACAATTCGATTTATACTAGTTACAATCTTAATTCTTGAAATCGACAATTCAATTTATACTAGTTACAATCTTAATTCTTGATATCGACAATTCAATTTATACTAGTTACAATCTTAATTCTTGATATCGACAATTCAATTTATACTAGTTACAATCTTAATTCTTGAAATCAACAATTCAATTTATACTAGTAACAATCTTAATTCTTGAAATCAACAATTCAATTTATACTAGTTACAATCTTAATTCTTGAAATCAACAATTCAATTTATACTAGTTACAATCTTAATTCTTGATATCGACAATTCAATTTATACTAGTTACAATCTTAATTCTTGATCTCAACAATTCAATTTATACTAGTAACAATCTTAATTCTTGATATCGACAATTCAATTTATACTAGTTACAATCTTAATTCTTGATCTCAACAATTCAATTTATACTAGTTACAATCTTAATTCTTGATCTCAACAATTCAATTTATACTAGTAACAATCTTAATTCTTGATATCGACAATTCAATTTATACTAGTTACAATCTTAATTCTTGATATCGACAATTCAATTTATACTAGTTACAATCTTAATTCTTGATATCGACAATTCAATTTATACTAGTTACAATCTTAATTCTTGATCTCAACAATTCAATTTATACTAGTTACAATCTTAATTCTTGATCTCAACAATTCAATTTTTACTAGTTACAATCTTAATTCTTGATCTCAACAATTCAATTTATACTAGTAACAATCTTAATTCTTGATATCAACAATTCAATTTATACTAGTGACAATCTTAATTCTTGATATCGACAATTAAATTTATACTAGTGACAATCTTAATTCTTGATATCGACAATTCAATTTATACTAGTGACAATCTTAATTCTTGATATCGACAATTAAATTTATACTAGTGACAATCTTAATTCTTGATATCGACAATTCAATTTATACTAGTTACAATCTTAATTCTTGATCTCAACAATTCAATTTATACTAGTTACAATCTTAATTCTTGATATCGACAATTCAATTTATACTAGTTACAATCTTAATTCTTGATATCGACAATTCAATTTATACTAGTTACAATCTTAATTCTTGATATCGACAATTCAATTTATACTAGTTACAATCTTAATTCTTGATATCGACAATTCAATTTATACTTGTGACAATGTTTTTTTCTGATATCTGAATTTCTTTTCTGATATCAACAATTTAATTCTCGATGTCAAGAATTAACATTTTAAATAGTAAAAATTGAATTTATGAAATGTGAAATTGGAATTTCAACTAGTAAGGAATTCATTCTTGATATCAACAAATGATTTTGAATGGCAGTCAATTTAACTAGTGAAAATACGATTACAGATATAACTAATACAATTTTTATAACATCAAGAATTAGCATTTTAACTAGTAAAAATGGAATAGTTGATATCAAGAATTCATATCCTGAGAATGAATAAAAGTCAAAACGGCTGAGCAAATGAAGACAGTAGAAGCGAAGTGGACTTAAACGTTTACTCTTATTAGTGCTGTTTCTATATAATGACTGATACGAAGGCTGTGTTATAAATCGAGCACAGCGGCGTGATTATGTGTGTTCTGTCAGTTAGTGTTGGCTGATGTTGTTTCTGAGCAACACTAATGTGGGATAATTAGTGCACTACAGCAGACTCGACGAGTGCGTGACTCCAGCTAAAAACACTTTATTAGGAGCATAGGAAGAAAACACTGAGATTTAATATATAGATGAAGTCTAGATGTCACTGGCTGCTTCCAGTTCATCCTCTGACTGAGCGACACCAATTATGATGCAGAAATCAAAGCACCGGATCATTATTTTGCCTCTTATTCTGATCTATTGTGATGCTGCGCTGCGTCTGGAGACACACTCATGCGTCTCAATAAACAGTCCTGCCAGAAAAGTCTGAATGATTAATAACAATAGAAAACATGAGCTCATTGACCAGCCCAGAGAAAGCTCAGACATCTTATGTTTTATTGGTCACTGGCCAGAATACATATCCGTGGTCACATTAGTTACATTTCTGGGGGAAAAGTAAATAGTCTATTCTCAATAGTCACTTTGACTACTACACTGAATTGGCTTGAGCCACCGGAATATGAGAAAAATATGCACTGAAAAATTGTTTGCCCAAACAAAAACTCCCAAATGTATGGAAACCCATTTCCAACACATGAAAAAAAAAAAATGTATGCTTTGGTAAGCCATATTTATGAGATGAATATTCAAAATGATTCATTATTTATTAATTTATGACGTTAAATGTCATAATTTTGACATACATAATTATGAGACAAACATATAAAATGAGTTTAAAAGTCAAAATTATGCCAATAGAAATTGAGATGAAAAGGCAAACATTTACTTTATCATAATTTAGAATTTTTGATTTTGAACTTAGTATGTCATAATTTCGACTTTATTGCATAATGACTTTTTGTTATAATTTGAACTGTTTAAACTTAACTGACCTGTTAATTTAATCTTTTAAAGTCATCATTTTGATTTTTAAACTCATAATCATAACTTTTTATTTCAAATTCGACTTCATCTCAATCTCATAATTATGACTGTAATCATTTCAACTTAATATGTTAATAACAGCTTTTAAATTCATAATTTTGACTTTTTATTGCAGATTTCAAAATGTAAATCTTATAATTATGACTTACAAGGTCAATTTTTGAACTCATAATTATTGCTTAGTATATAAGTTTCAAGTTTTAAAGTTTTGTCATAATTACAGATGTTTATGGAAGATATTAATTATTATAGGCCTCGCTGATCTGAACTTATGCTCCTCAGTTTTTGAGTGAACATTGCCAAAATTCACCACAATTATCACCTTTTTCATCACAACTGAGACATTTTTTGGGAACAACACGAGATTAGGGAAAGGATTTTCAGTAGAAGACTAAGTAAAGGCTTATTGCAAGAACTATAATTCAGAGTGGATGCGTAAATCATGATCAAGAGCATGCATTAGGAGAATAAATCGAGTCCACTTTGATTTCGTGCTGATTTTATTGCCCAGCATACAGATCGGCCATTTCCATAACACCAAAAAGAAGGACAGTTTGTGGCATTTAGTGAGGCATGAATACACTGATAAAAATGATTTTGTAGTGAAGTAAATACTACACAAAAATAAATGTAATTTTTACATTAAATAATTTAGTTCAGGCAATAATTTAAATAAAAGAGTAAATTCAATATCAGTATTCAATTTAAGCTTATAGAATTTAAAGTTTGAACTTATAAGTTATATATTTTACTCGTAATTTTTGTTATTTGTACAAATATTGCTTAAGTAAATATCAACGTCATGATCCCGTTTTTCCCATCATGCACTTGGGCATGAGTTGTTTTTTGTGCTGTTTTCGAGATGTATTTACACTGTTTTATATTTGATTTCATTGTAAATGTATTACCTTAAAATGAATAACGAGCAATCTACTTGCTTACATATGTACTTGTAACTTAACCTGCTTTGTAGGCTTTATTTTCAATGCTATGTTGTTTGAGTATAGTTAACAAAACTGTGAACTTGAACTGTTGAAATTAAGATTATTGCAACAGTATAACTTAAAATGAATTAAGTAGAAATTCTCTCAATACTTGTAACTTAACCTGCTTTGTAGGCTTTATTTTCAATGCTATGTTGTTTGAGTATAGTTAACAAAATGTGACTGAGTGAAATTAAGAATTGCACAGTAAACTTAAAGTAGATTTACTTAATTCCGTATTTAAATTTTTTAAAAAATATGCGCGCAAAAACTTGCCAAATAAAAATTAAGTAAATTTTACTTTTTATTTTTAACTTTTTATTTTAAAACTTCTTACTTCACAGATACACACAGTGTGCTAAATCTCTTCTTCTTTTTGATATAAATTCGTGCTCGTTTGTCCGGATTAAATGAGGTCTGACGTTTCGACATGTTAACATTATGACGTAGCCAGCACGTGGAGGCTTGTTTACGTTTTTAACCAATGATATATCAGATATTTATTTGACTCCGCTTTCAGCCAATCATTTGTTTGACCAGAGATCTTACGGCATTAGACGCTATGCTGCAGCGTCCCAATAAAGATTCAAGAGCGGGTTTTTAGGCCGATTCCAAAAAGGAGGACAAATGAGTGTCCGGATTGAGACTGCACCGGACGCCGGACAGGGGGGTTAAAATCCAGACGTATGGCCACCCTAATACAGATGCATGTTTGAGAAACACCTCGGGAAGGTATGTCAGGGATTGCGTAAGGACCGGCGATGTTAATCATCCCTCCTGTGTGCTTTTGACTGTGTTTTCTGGTAAAAGTCACTTCACCTCTTCCATCCATTATGATCTAAACGCTATTCTGATCATTTACTCTAGAGTTCTGTGCATTATTTTCTCTATTAACATTTACAACTAAAAGAGACGCAGAGATGGTAAAGACCTAATTTGATGATGCGCATTAAAGGCAATTATTGCACACACACACACACACACACACACACACACACACACACACAACACACACACACACACACACACACACACACACCGACATGCACGCACACACACACAAACATCACACACACATACCGACCGACACACACACACACACACACACCGATACACACACACACACACACACCGATACACACACACACCGATACACACACACACCGATACACACACACACCGATACACACACACACACACACACACACACACACACACACACACACACCGACATGCACGCACACACACACAAACATCACACACACATACCGACCGACACACACACACACACACACACACAAACACACACACACACACACACACACACACACACACACACACACACACATGTTGGGTTTCCATGTTTTATGGGGACTTTCCATAGACGTAATGGTTTTTATACTGTACAAACTGTATATTCTATCCCCTTACACTGCCCCTATCCCTAAACCTAACCATCACAGGAGACATTCTGCAATTTTACATTTTCAAAAAACATCACTTAGTCTGATTTATAAGCTGGTTTCCTCATGGGGACCAAAAAATGTCCCCACACGGACAAGGATTTTGGATATTGCCATCGTTGTGGGGACATTTTGTCCCCATAACGTAGGGTATACCTGAACCACACACACACACACACACACACACACACACACACACACACACACACACACACACACACACACACAGTTCAGTACAAGTGAAGGGAAGGGCATCTTGTCACCATAGAAACGGACTGGTCAGTGTCTGAAAGACCATAAAAGACAAAAGAAGACGAACACACACACACACACACACACACACGTTGAGAGTGAGATTAGACCTTTTCATTATCTGAGCACAATGACTGTCAGTGAAGCAGCTCCAGACTAAAGAGACGAGACGCTTTACAGCGCAACATTATCCTAAATAACCTCGCAGCAGGTGTTTCCCAGATAGCACTGTGACACTGATACAGTGCTGAGTTTTGATCCAAACCATAATTTTGCATGAGATTGACAAGTCAATGGTTAATGTATGTTGGATCAACAATGACATGTTGATGAAAGTCGACAGTGAGACTGAACTAACAGTGATTTGTAGTTGATGAGCACAAGATCATGCATGTATGTGTCTCTGCAGATGACTAGCGGCTGTGTCTCAATCAGCGGCGTGTGTCAAACATGATGGGCATTTTCCCTTGCTTTAGCCGTGATCCACAGCCGCTTCATGGTTTCAGGCTGGGCCTTCATGATTTTAATAAGCTCATTTAAAAGGTTGGAAAACACCAGTTGGAGTTTGAAAATGTGCACTAATTGCTAATGTGCGCTTCTCGGTAGTCTAACTGATGCTTCCTTATTAGAAAGAAAACACAGGTGCTTCCTTATTAGAAAGAAAACACAGGTGCATCATAAACACAGTATATGACCGCCTGCCATGCATGACCTGGTTTCAAACAATGGTGCATCTATTAAAATATTTCTCTGTTCCTTTGTTTTGCATGCTTGTTATTTGCATTTGATTTATTGTGACTGAATCTAATAAGATATGTTAATTTTAAAAGACATTAGAGTGTTTGAATAAACCATCCATTTTTCTAAACTCTTAAAAAGTGCATGCATTTTTCATTAGTGATATTAATTAGGAATGATCTGATTATATTTCAAACAATATTTAACAGATTTGTTGTAGTGCAAGAATATCATACTTTGCACACAGCCCACACATTGCATCAATGCTTGCAGAGCACTTTGCCTTCTGTCCTTTACTAAGTGATGAAGACTGATGAGTATCGACAATACAACAAATGAGAAGCACCTTCTTGATAATGGTGATATAGATTATACATTGAGTTGTAGTCGCCAGGATCATCACCTGACCTGGTATTTGATGCTATTCTTTGTCTTATGCCTTGCTCCCTGATTAATGCTTCTCCAGGTAATCGTTCATATTCCCGAATCTGTATTAAATGTGATAAATGTGACTGATCTCCAATGAGTTTAACCTGCTTCTACTGAAACACAATCACAAAAAAATACACCTGTTGCCAAGCGCAGACTTAATCAAGAGGCAACGTAAGCGGCCCCTTAGGGTAAATGCATCAGTAAATGCACATTTATGATGGTAAATGCATCAGTAAATGGACATTTATGATGGTAAATGCATCAGTTAATGGACATATATGATGGTATATGCATCAGTAAATGGACATATATGATGGTAAATGCATCAGTTAATGGACATATATGATGGTAGATGCATCAGTAAATGAAAATATATGATGGTAAATGCATCAGTAAATGGACATATATGATGTTAAATGCATCAGTAAATGCACATTTATGATGGTAAATGCATCAGTAAATGCACATTTATGATGGTAAATGCATCAGTAAATGCACATTTATGATGGTAAATGCATCATTAAATGGACATATATGATGGTAAATGCATCAGTAAATGGACATATATGATGGTAAATGCATCAGTAAATGGACATATATGATGGTAAATGCATCAGTAAATGCACATATATGATGGTAAATGCATCAGTAAATGGACATATATGATGGTAAGTGCATCAGTTAATGGACATATATGATGGTAAGTTCATCGGTAAATGGACATATATGATGGTAAGTGCATCGGTAAATGCACATATATGATGGTAAATGCATCAGTAAATGGACATATATGATGGTAAATGCATCAGTAAATGCACATATATGATGGTAAATGCATCATTAAATGCACATTTATGATGGTAAATGTATCATTAAATGGACATATATGATGGTAAATGCATCAGTAAATGGACATATATGATGGTAAATGCATCAGTAAATGGACATATATGATGGTAAATGCATCAGTAAATGCACATATATGATGGTAAGTGCATCAGTAAATGGACATATATGATGGTAAGTGCATCAGTTAATGGACATATATGATGGTAAGTGCATCGGTAAATGGACATATATGATGGTAAGTGCATCGGTAAATGCACATATATGATGGTAAATGCATCAGTAAATGGACATATATGATGGTAAATGCATCAGTAAATGGACATATATGATGGTAAATGCATCAGTAAATGCACATATATGATGGTAAATGCATCATTAAATGCACATTTATGATGGTAAATGCATCTGTAAATGCACATTTATGATGGTAAATGCATCATTAAATGGACATATATGATGGTAAATGCATCAGTAAATGCACATTTATGATGGTAAATGCATCAGTAAATGCACATTTATGATGGTAAATGCATCATTAAATGGGCATATATGATGGTAAATGCATCATTAAATGGGCATATATGATGGTAAATGCATCAGTAAATGGACATATATGATGGTAAATGCATCAGTAAATGGACATATATGATGGTAAATGCATCAGTAAATGCACATATATGATGGTAAATGCATCAGTAATATGATGGTAAATGCATCAGTAAATGGACATATATGATGGTAAATGCATCAGTAAATGGACATATATGATTGTAAATGCATCAGTAAATGGACATATATGAGGGTAAATGCATCAGTAAATGCACATATATGATGGTAAATGCATCAGTAAATGCACATATATGATGGTAAATGCATCAGTAAATGCACATATATGATGGTAAATGCATCAGTAAATGGACATATATGATGGTAAATGCATCAGTAAATGCACATATATGATGGTAAATGCATCAATAAATGCACATATATGATGGTAAATGCATCAGTAAATGCACATATATGATGGTAAATGCATCAGTAAATGCACATATATGATGGTAAATGCATTAGTAAATGCACATATATGATGGTAAATGCATCAGTAAATGCACATATATGATGGTAAATGCATCAGTAAATGCACAAATATGATGGTACATGCATCAGTAAATGGACATATATGATGGTAAATGCATCAGGAAATGGACTTATATGATGGTAAATGCATCAGTATATGCACATATATGATGGTAAATGCATCAGTAAATGCACATACTGTATATGATGGTAAATGCATCAATAAATGAACATATATGATGGTAAATGCATCAGGAAATGGACTTATATGATGGTAAATGCATCAGTATATGCACATATATGATGGTAAATGCATCAGTAAATGCACATACTGTATATGATGGTAAATGCATCAATAAATGGACATATATGATGGTAAATGCATCAGTAAATTGACATATATGATGGTAAATGCATCAGTAAATGCACAAATATGATGGTAAATGCATCAGTAAATGCACAAATATGATGGTAAATGCATCAGTAAATGGACATATATGATGGTAAATGCATCAGTAAATGCACAAATATGATGGTAAATGCATCAGTAAATGCACATATATGATGGTAAATGCATCAGTAAATGCACATATATGATGGTAAATGCATCAGTAAATGGACATATATGATGGTAAATGCATCAATAAATGTACATATATGATGGTAAATGCATCGGTAAATGCACATATATGATGGTAAATGCATCAGTAAATGCACATATATGATGGTAAATGCGTCGGTAAATGCACATATATGATGGTAAATGCATTAGTAAATGCACATATATGATGGAAAATTCATCAGTAAATGCACATATATGATGGTAAATGCATCAGTAAATGCACATATATGATGGTAATTGCATCAGTAAATGGACATATATGATGGTAAATGCATCAGTAAATGCACATATATGATGGTAAATGCATCAGTAAATGCACATATATGATGGTAAATGCATCAGTAAATGTACATATATTATGGTAAATGCATCACTTATGCATGAGAGCATACACTTGATTGTCTCTATGGCTCTCTGTCCTCTCCACCTGTAGCTGGTGTGTGGTGAGAGCATACACTTGATTGGCTCTATGACTCTCTCTCTCTTCTCCACCTGTAGCTGGTGTGTGGTGAGAGCATACACTTGATTGTCTCTATGACTCTCTCTCCTCTCCACCTGTAGCTGGTGTGTGGTGAGCGCATACACTTGATTGTCTCTATGACTCTCTCTCCTCTCCACCTGTAGCTGGTGTGTGGTGAGCGCATACACTTGATTGTCTCTATGTCTCTCTCTCCTCTCCACCTGTAGCTGGTGTGTGGTGAGAGCATACACTTGATTGTCTCTATGTCTCTCTCTCCTCTCCAACTGTAGCTGGTGTGTGGTGAGTGGATCCAAGTGAATGCTGCACACTTGTGGTGGTTGAGGAGAGACCCCCCCCCCCCCCCCCCCACATGATTGTAAAGCGCTTTGGGTGTAAAACAATACACTATAAAGTGCTATATAAATGCATCATTCATTCATACTATATTGTATTTAAAATATGTTCTGATTTTCAGCCTAATTGCAATGATGTACTTAAGGATTTTACAATGTGGTGAGAAATAAATACTTACATCAGTGTGCAACACTTGTCTCGTGTATTGTGTTTGGTCAATTTATGTTCTTTATCAATATCTAGAAACAAATACAAATAAATGCGTTGGTAAATGCACATATATGATGGTAAATGCATTAGTAAATGCACATATATGATGGAAAATTCATCAGTAAATGCACATATATGATGGTAAATGCATCAGTAAATGCACATATATGATGGTAATTGCATCAGTAAATGGACATATATGATGGTAAATGCATCAGTAAATGCACATATATGATGGTAAATGCATCAGTAAATGCACATATATGATGGTAAATGCATCAGTAAATGTACATATATTATGGTAAATGCATCACTTATGCATGAGAGCATACACTTGATTGTCTCTATGACTCTCTCTCCTCTCCACCTGTAGCTGGTGTGTGGTGAGCGCATACACTTGATTGTCTCTATGACTCTCTCTCCTCTCCACCTGTAGCTGGTGTGTGGTGAGCGCATACACTTGATTGTCTCTATGTCTCTCTCTCCTCTCCACCTGTAGCTGGTGTGTGGTGAGAGCATACACTTGATTGTCTCTATGTCTCTCTCTCCTCTCCAACTGTAGCTGGTGTGTGGTGAGTGGATCCAAGTGAATGCTGCACACTTGTGGTGGTTGAGGAGAGACCCCCCCCCCCACATGATTGTAAAGCGCTTTGGGTGTAAAACAATACACTATAAAGTGCTATATAAATGCATCATTCATTCATACTATATTGTATTTAAAATATGTTCTGATTTTCAGCCTAATTGCAATGATGTACTTAAGGATTTTACAATGTGGTGAGAAATAAATACTTACATCAGTGTGCAACACTTGTCTCGTGTATTGTGTTTGGTCAATTTATGTTCTTTATCAATATCTAGAAACAAATACAAATACATCAAATCAAACCCAGACTGTATCATTAGATAGATAGACATGTTACAAGTGTTTAAGGTTGAGCATGTCACGGTCCTGCTGGTGTGCCCAGGCTGGCCACCAGATGTCTCTGTGTTGAGCACATGGCTTGTTGTTTGTTGGTGCCATGTGCTCCCATGTCGATTGTCTGTCCCCTCCCATCTTGTTACTTAATCATTGTTTCAGTGGCTCCAGCTGTGTCTCCCTCGTTACCCTCGTTTGTCTCCCTATATAGTCTCCTTGTGTCTGCAGTCCTGTGCTGATCCGTTATCTTATGTCATGTGAGTTTCATGTTTGACTGTGCTCCAGTCTTCTTTCTGCCTGCTTGTTTTTCCCCTTCGGGGTGGTTTTTGTTGTTCATTTGTTTAACTTTATGATTAAAAAACCCTAAATCTCTGCATTTGAGTCCTCGACCCCATCTCTCACCTGACAGAACGGATCAGCCAGAAGAGGACTCAGCAGAGAATTAGCCAGCAAGGATGGGTCTAGGGGGGAGGCTCTTCAATATCCGTCAGGGAGACGGGAAAATTGAGGAGTACGCCAGGCACTTCTTGGGAGTCGCTCGTCGGTCGGCGATGGAGAATACCTGCCTCATGGTCGTCTTCTGGGGAGGCCTGGCCGAGCCCTTCAAATCCCGGATGCCTTACTGGGTCCCAGAAGAGTTGCTGGAGGACTACATCAACCTGGCTCTGAATTTAAGCGGCTCAGCCTTCAGGGTGGAGTTAGCTCCAGAGCCCGCTCCATTCCGGGAGCCGACAGAGTCCGCTCCAGAGCCCGCTCCGTTCCGGGAGCCGACAGAGTCCGCTCCAGAGCCCGCTCCGTTCCGGGAGCCCACGCAGTCCGCTCCAGAGCCCGCTCCCTTCCGGGAGCCCACGCAGTCCGCTCCAGAGCCCGCTCCGTTCCGGGAGCCCGCGCAGTCCGCTCCAGAGCCCGCTCCGTTCCGGGAGCCCACGCAGTCCGCTCCAGAGCCCGCTCCGTTCCGGGAGCCCACGCAGTCCGCTCCAGAGCCCGCTCCGTTCCGGGAGCCCACGCAGTCCGCTCCAGAGCCCGCTCCGTTCCGGGAGCCCACGCAGTCCGCTCCAGAGCCCGCTCCGTTCCGGGAGCCCACGCAGTCCGCTCCAGAGCCCGCTCCGTTCCGGGAGCCCACGCAGTCCGCTCCAGAGCCCGCTCCGTTCCGGGAGCCCACGCAGTCCGCTCCAGAGCCCGCTCCGTTCCGGGAGCCCACACAGTCTGCTCCGTTCCGGGAGCCCACGCAGTCCGCTCCGTTCCGGGAGCCCACGCAGTCCGCTCCGTTCCGGGAGCCCACGCAGTCCGCTCCAGAGCCCGCTCCGTTCCGGGAGCCCACGCAGTCCGCTCCAGAGCCCGCTCCATTCCGGGAGCCCACGCAGTCCGCTCCGTTCCGGGAGCCCACGCAGTCCGCTCCGTTCCGGGAGCCCACGCAGTCCGCTCCGTTCAGGGAGCCCACGCAGTCCGCTCCGTTCCAGGAGCCATCAGAGTCCGCACCAGAGCCCGTTCCGCCCCGTGAGCCGACAGAGTCCGCTCCAGGGCCCACTCCGTTCCTGGAGCCCATGGAATCCGCTCCCGAGCCCGCTCCGGTCCGGGAGCCCACACATTCCGCTCCGTTCCGGGAGACCACGGAGTCCGCTCCAGAGCCCGCTCCGTTCCGGGAGCCATTAGAGTCCGCTCCAGAGCCCGCTCCATTCCGGGAGCCGACAGAGTCCGCTCCAGAGCCCACGCAGTCCGCTCCAGAGCCCACTCCAGTCCGGGAGCACACAGACTCCGCTCCAGAGTTCGCTCCAGTCCGGGAGCCGACGGAGTCCGCTCCAGGGTCCGCTCCATTCCGGGAGCCCACGCAGTCTGCTCCGTTCTGGGAGCCCACGCAGTCCGCTCAATTCCGGGAGCCCACGCAGTCTGCTCCGTTCTGGGAGCCCACGGAGCCCGCTCCAGGGCCAGCCCCACCTTGGCACCCCTGTGTGCCCATTGCTCCAGGCCCTCTTCCACTCCACGGGCCTGGCCCACCTCCCTCCTAGACATTTTTCTGTTTAGTGTGTGTGGAGCGTCTGGGATCCGCTCCTTAAAGGGGGGGTTATGTCACGGTCCTGCTGGTGTGCCCAGGCTGGCCACCAGATGTCTCTGTGTTGAGCACATGGCTTGTTGTTTGTTGGTGCCATGTGCTCCCATGTCGATTGTCTGTCCCCTCCCATCTTGTTACTTAATCATTGTTTCAGTGGCTCCAGCTGTGTCTCCCTCATTACCCTCGTTTGTCTCCCTATATAGTCTCCTTGTGTCTGCAGTCCTGTGCTGATCCGTTATCTTATGTCATGTGAGTTTCATGTTTGACTGTGCTCCAGTCTTCTTTCTGCCTGCTTGTTTTTCCCCTTCGGGGTGGTTTTTGTTGTTCATTTGTTTAACTTTATGATTAAAAAACCCTAAATCTCTGCATTTGAGTCCTCGACCCCATCTCTCACCTGACAGAGCACAGCAGTGTGTAAGTGGTTCAAACAGAATCCGACTGTATGAACCATGTGTTTATTATTCGGTACTGAAACTGGGTTTTGTTCAATTATTGTAAAGTTTTGAATGAAGTGTTTAATTTTGCCAAAGATCTGAGGTGTTCTGCTACTTGTGTGTGTAGATGAGTGAACTGTGTGTAGTATTTTGACAAAACGAGCCTTGTTTTTTAAATCGTGCCCAAGCAATCGTAAAAAACTGTCATTTAGTTACATTTCTTTGGTTGAAATCTCACCATTGTATCAACATTAATGGCAGGTGCTAAAGTGATATTAAACCAACATATCTTCATAACATTGATTTAATGACATTTTCATTGATTTTTTGGGTTGAAATCTCATCGTTTCAACACTAATGATGGGTACAAACGTGCTATTGAACCAACATCTCGTCATAACATTGATTTAATTACTTTTTCATTGATTTTTTGGGTTGAAATCTCATCGTTTCAACATTAACTGCAGGTGCAAAAGTGATATTAAACCAACATCTCTTCATAACATTGATTTAATGACATTTTCATTGATTTTTTGGGTTGAAATCTCATCGTTTCAACATTAACTGCGGGTGCAAAAGTGATATTAAACCAACACCCCTTTGTTACAATGCTTCAAAACAGCTATCACTGATGCATCAGCACTGATTTAACATTGTTTCAATGGTTGCTTGCTCTCTGTTGTGTGTGTTTACCCGGTCCAGAGTGGTTTATGCTGGTTCTGTGCTGGTCTAGATCAGTCAAGGGTCTCTTATAATGCTTTACACCAAAAACAGCCTTTATTTAGTTTGCACCAGTCACTTTATCAGATGATCTGACTTGAAAAAATACTTATTTTTTTAATCAAGGCTGCATTAAACTGATCAAAAGTGACAATAAAGATATTTATATTGTTACAGTAGATTTCTATCTCAAAATATTGTGCAGCACGACTGTTTTCAACATTGATAATAATCATAAATGTTGAATCAGCATATTATTATGATTTCTGAAGATCATGTGACACTGAAGACTGGAGTAATGATGATGAAAATACAGCTTTGATCACAGAAATAAGTTAACACATATTCATATAGAAAACAGTTATTTTAAATATTTCCGAATTTTGACTATTTTTGCTCAAACAAATGCAGCAAGTAGGGTTTTTAAACCAGAATAAATACACTTTTGCACTAATATACTAATTAAAGACCTGTGGTGCTCTGTGGATTCACTGATCTGAGACCAGCTGCAATCATCCAACAGACGATATTAATGTAGAGACACAAAACAGACGAGTAAACGAAGAGACTGAAGGAAAGTCAAGTGTTAAATTTAGGAAGGTGTTAGATACGGATAGTCGTTATAAGAGGAAAAACTCGTTAAATCCAGACGCTGATTCCACAGATCAACTCAATCTGAAACACAGATGCTCGTTACATGCTTAATGATAGCTCTTGTTGTTCAATGCATTACTTTCCAACCGGTCCTATTCATACGAGACTGTATTTCTAATATTTAGCATTCAATTAAAAACATCAGACTTGTTTCTAGCCAACAGCTATTATTTCAACGTGTGTTAAAAGTCAACATGAAATCAACAGCGACTCTATGCACTCTTTTAATTAACACTCGTATTGATGATGATCGATCAGTGACGTCATTCTGAAGATATAACGACTTTAGATACATTCTTTAGATACAGCCGACGTCATCAATCGCTCTTATTGATCAACCGGTTTGATTTAAAGAGAGGTTTACGATCAGCTCATCATGGAGAAAACCACCTCCCATCGTTTATTCTCATTTACCATCCTGATTGACACGTCATACGTTACACCATGTCATGTTAAAGGCGTATGTAGTTCAGCCCAAAATCAACATTTAGTCAGCATTTACTCGTGTTGTTTAAAAGCTGTTTGAGTTCTGTGTTGAACACACACAATATAGTTTCTGGTCACTTTATATCCTAATATATAAACAATCGACATATTACATGATATAACAGTATATTAGGAAATATACAGTGTAAATATATTACAACAATGTATTTAAATAATATACAAGGAATTGCCGCTTTTATATATTGAAAAAGATGTGACAATATATTTACTTATACGCTCACCGGCCACTTTATTAGGTACACCTGTTCAATCGCTTGGTAATGCTAATCAGCCAATCTCATGGTAGCAGATCAATGCATTTAGCATCTAGATGTGTGAAGACGACTCAATCCGAGCATCAGAATTGGGAAGAAAGGGGATTTAAGTGACTTTGAACGTGGAATGGTTGTTGGTGCCAGACGGGCTGGTCTGAGTATTTCAGAAACTGCTGATCTACTGGGATTTTCACGCACAACCATCTCTAGGGTTTACAGAGAATGGTCCAAAAAAGAGAAAATATCCAGTGAGCGGCAGTTGTGTGGACGACAATGCCTTGTTGATGTCAGAGGTCAGAGGAGAATGGGCAGACTGGTTAGAGATGATAGAAAGCCAACAGTAACTCAAATAACCACTCGTTACAACCAAGATATGCAGAATACCATCTCTGAACACACAACACATCAAACCCTGAAGCAGATGGGCTCCAGCAGCAGAAGACCACACCGGGTGCCGCTCCTGGTCAGATAAGAACAGCACACGGAGGATACAATTCACACACGGATCACCAAAACTGGACAATAGAAGATTGGAAAGTCTTGATTTCTGCTGCGACATTCAGATGTAGGGTCAGAATTTGGTGTAAAGAACATGAAAGCATGGATCCATCCTGCCTTGTCTCAACGGTTCAGGCTGGTGGGGGTGTAATGGTGTGGGGGGTATTTTCTTGGCACACTTTGGGTCACTTGAGCATCGTTTAAATGCCACAGCTACCTGAGTATTGTTGTTGACCATGTCCATCCCTTTTTGACTACAGTGTACCATCTTCTGATGTACTTCCAGCAGGATAATGCACCAAAGCTCAAATCATCTACGACCGGTTTCTTGAACATGACAATGAGTTCACTTTACTCTAATGACCTCCACAGTCACCAGATCTCAATCCAATAGAGCACCTTTGGGATGTGGTGGAACGAGAGATTCACATCATGGATGTGCAGACGACAAATCTGCAGCAACTGTGTGATGCTATCATGTCAATATGGACCAAAATCTCTGAGCAATGTTTCCAACACCTTGTTGAATCTATGCCACGAAGAATTAAGGCAGTTCTGAAGACAAAAATGGGTCCAACCCGGTACTAGCAAGGTGTACCTAATAAAGTGGCCAGTGAGTGTATAACAATCATGACTGCAGATATGTTAAATTCGGTACCCACATTATCCCACCGGACACAATTGTGACCGACCATAAAACACAATTTTTTACACACTTAAAAAAACAAAATCAAAGTATATTATTGATTATTTCAAAGGGTTACTCATAAGACATCATTTGGATATTTTCCTGTCAATATTTGTGCTTAATCAGGTTAAAGCTTTATTGCGTCCGTTCATCGCTCAAAGTGAATCGAGCGGCTGCAGTGTGAACAGCTGTGCAGGTTAATGTGGATTAATGGCACCTCTGGGAACAAAAGCTCCAGCCATTCAGATCTCAGTCAGTCTGCTGCCATTGAAAAAGCCTTTCACCAGAACCCATCGCAAACAGCTGTGCCGCACACGGGTGAAATACCATTCATCACCGTGCAATAATTATTACTTCTTCATCTAAGCATAAAGCATCTCATCCTCATGTGAGAATTCAGCACATTTGAGAGAGAATTAAGTGCATCTGTAGAATAGATAATAATATGATTCTGCATTCATATGCAGATGTGTTTGCCTAATCTTTCACACATATAAACAGAAAACCTAATTCTATGCAACTGGTTTTTAAATGAATCCTTCATGTTAGATTACCAGAGAAACTCATCCAAAAACAAGCACAAATCTGAACTTACAATAAAAATAGACCTTCAAACACACTGTTTTTTGCATTATTTTAAGTTAACTTAACACTCACCAACCTCGTCTACACGTATAACTAGTTAAATCACATAAACCTGGCAAATGTTGTAACTCGAATCAGACTTTAATCTGTTTAGACAATTTAAAGCACAATTTTCATGCACAAGAATTAACCTAAGTGATTTAACAAAACATAATTGCATCTACATTCTATGCAATGTGTTAAAAGTGTGGTCTCATAAACATGACTTTTAATTGTTTTCACAGATTAAGGGTCAAAGCGAACAGAACGCACGCTTCGGTGCTCATGCAAACGGTTCTGTACGATCTCACACAGAAAGTTCTCAGATGTTGTGACACGTGCAACCTCTCAGTCACTTACACAAGGTCATATTTAGTTACATAATTACAGTTGGTTTCAAAAAGCCTCCAAGTAATAATTTCTGATTACTGCAAAATGGCAAAGTAACATGGAAACTCACCGTTAATAAGTCCACCTGCTCGAGCGACTCTGAGGAAATGAGCCACGGCAGCATCAGCAGCACGAGGAAACACAGCATCCCGTATCCTGGCAACCAGAGCAATGATGCACTGAGAGAGAGAGAGAGAGAGAGAGAGAGAGAGAGAGAGAGGGAGAGAGAGAGAGAGAGGGGAGAGAGAGAGAGAGAGGGGAGAGAGAGAGAGAGGGAGAGAGAGAGAGAGAGAGAGAGAGAGAGAGAGAGAGAGAGAGTGGGAGAGAGAGAGAGAGGAGGAGAGAGAGAGAGAGAGAGAGAGAGAGGGGAAGAGAGAGAGAGAGAGAGAGAGGAGAAGAGAGAGAGAGAGAGAGAGAGAGAGAGAGAGAGAGAGAGAGAGAGAGAGAGAGAGAGAGAGAGAGATGCTCCTCTGAGATTTCTTCATGGAATATATTCCTCTCATAAATGTGGGTGCATGTCAGGTCAGATGGACCGGATCTGAGATGGTTTGA
>CM049830.1:35188140-35198140 GCA_027422435.1 Schizopygopsis pylzovi | reverse complement strand
GATGATCCGGTGCCAAATACTTGTTTATTTCATATCTGCTGCTATTATTGTTTGTAGGTCAGCACTTGTTTATGTCTTTTGATGGCTGTGATGTGTTTGGATGCTCATATCTGAAGTAAAAAAACACACACACACACACACACACACACACACACACACACACACACACACACACGCATGTGTGTGTTCAGAGGCCCCTCAAGAAGCCATCTGCCCCCATGACAAAATATTTCCTGTTTCATAAAGCAGAACAGGACTCGTTGCTCGTGAAGTGTGAAGCTCGTTGTTCCAGTTCAGAGATTGATTTCAGACAACTCTGATCTGCTTAATAATCTGTTTCAGGTGTTTGTTTTGTTGTTGTCATGTTGAGCATGAAGTGTTTTGTTTGATCAAATGTTCAATGGTTTGGTTTTTCTCAGATTTGACGGCGGAGGAGCAGATGGAGATCGAGCGGCTGAAGATGCACAAGCAGATCCTGCTGGAGGACATCGAGGTAAACGAACATCAGCTGCTTCATATCACGTCACATCTGAGGAGAACATTCATACTTGATACGCCATAAGATATGACCAAAAACATACAAAATAACTAGTGCTGTCAAACGATTAATCGCGATTAATCGCATACGAATACATTTTTTAGTTTGCATAATATATGTGTGTGTGTGTGTGTGTGTGTGCTGTGTATATTTATATAAGTGCTGTCAAAAGATTAATCACATCCAAAATAAAAGTTTTTGTTTATATAAAATATGTGTGTGTGCTGTGTATATTTATATAAGTGCTGTCAAACGATTAATTGCGATTAATCGCATCGAAAATAAAAGTTTTTGTTTACGTAATATATGTGTGTGCACATGCATGTATATATTTAAGAAAAATATGTTATTTTTATATAGTAAACGTATTTATATATAATTTAAGAATATAAATATTTAAATGTATATGCATGGAAATATTTCCAAAACATATACTGTATGTGAGTGTATTTATACATACATAATAAATATACACAGCACACGCACATATATTATTGTTACATGTATGTTCTGTTTGGTTTTGAGTTTGTTATCAGTTAGCCTTCTCCCCTGTGGCCTAGTTTTCATTATCCTCCTAATTATCATTATGTTCCCATGTGTTTAATTAATTATCTTGTTTACCCATTAATTTGCTCCCCTACTTAAACCTTCAGTTCTCCAGTTACCATTGTCTGTTCTACTTTGTTACTACCCTGCTTTTGTATGAGTGCTACTCGACGTTTTGTTTATTAAAGATCATTTATTATTTCACCTTGAGCCTCCTGCCTTTTCTCCATCCCCACGAGCATAACAATTATGCAAACAAAAACTTTTATTTTGGATGCGATTAATCGCGATTAATTGATTAACAGCACTAAACATAATCTAAAAGATTAATTTAAGTGTCATATTGGGCTCTCACAGCAAACAGGGAATGTTCTCGCAACTTTTTTTTAGAAGTTATATAAATGTTAGGACAAAATAATGTTCATGGAACGTTCAATATATTAATTTTTGATATACGATCTCATAACGCTTAGAGAAATTCTTTGAACAACATTCTCTGATGTTATTTGTACTAATATTCTATGGAACGCTTGTAGATAATGTTATTTTAGCATTCTTAGAATATTGAAAATAAATGTTCAAATAATGTTACATTTTAGGTGAAAATAAAGTTAGTAGAATGTTGTAAGAAACATTTGTGTAACCTTCATTCATTCACTTTGTTTATAGAGCACTTTACAAAGAAAACACACACAAGCTCTCAAAAGCTAAAGACACAAAGTGACTACTAGTAATTTCTGTAACTTTAAATAACTTTCTATTTATGATAAAAACACTGGACATTTCAATATTTTAGAAACATTCAAACAATGTATATAATTATAACCTAAATGTGTTACCTGGGTTTGATGATGTTCATACGGATCATCAAAGCTTTATTGACATGATTGTTTGCAATTATTGCTATGTGTATAATAGACATTCATGGTGAATTAAATGTGTCCGTGAGAGATGAAATGAGCTTTATAAACCTGAATAGTGCTGCATTCCACACAACGATGTTTGAGCTGATCATCGTTTCTGAATCTTTGAAATGTTTTTTTCTCACAGAAACTAAAGAACCAGATTGAAAACGTCATGGCAGATATCCAGGATTTCAAATCAGCAGAAGACAGGTGAGTGAATGAATGTCGAGCGTGTTTGTCTCATGATCAGAGAAAATCTGCTTCACGACTGAATTCAGATGCAGAGTAACTACAGGTGTAGAGAACCACAGTTACCATGTTCACTAACTAACCAAAAATACTAATGCAGAGTAACCGCAGGTGTAGAGAAACACAGTTAACATCATTCACTAACTAACCAACAATACTAATGCAGAGTAACCACAGGTGTAGAGAAACAAAGTTAACATCATTCACTAACTAACCAAAAATACTAATGCAGAGTAACCGCAGGTGTAGAGAACACAGTTACATCATTCACTAACTAACCAAAATACTAATGCAGAGTAACCGACAGGTGTAGTAGAAACACTGTTAACATCATTCACTAACTAACCAACTATACTAATGCAGAGTAACCCAGGTGTCAGAGAAACACAGTTAACATCATTCACTAACTAACCAACAATACTAAGGCAGAGTAACCACAGGTGTAGAGAAACACAGTTAACATCATTCACTAACTAACCAACAATACTAATGCAGAGTAACCGCAGGTGTAGAGAAACACAGTTAACATCATTCACTAACTAACCAACTATACTAATGCAGAGTAACCACAGGTGTAGAGAAACACAGTTAACATCATTCACTAACTAACCAACAATACTAATGCAGAGTAACCACAGGTGTAGAGAAACACAGTTAACATCATTCACTAACTAACCAACAATACTAATGCAGAGTAACCGCAGGTGTAGAGAAACACAGTTAACATCATTCACTAACTAACCAAAAATACTAATGCAGAGTAACCACAGGTGTAGAGAAACACAGTTAACATCATTCACTAACTAACCAACAATACTAATGCAGAGTAACCACAGGTGTAGAGAAACACAGTTAACATCATTCACTAACTAACCAACAATACTAATGCAGAGTAACCACAGGTGTAGAGAAACACAGTTAACATCATTCACTAACTAACCAACTAATACTAATGCAGAGTAACCACAGGTGTAGAGAAACACAGTTAACATCATTCACTAACTAACCAATAATACTAATGCAGAGTAACCACAGGTGTAGAGAAACACAGTTAACATCATTCACTAACTAACCAACAATACTAATGCAGAGTAACCACAGGTGTAGAGAAACACAGTTAACATCATTCACTAACTAACCAACTATACTAATGCAGAGTAACCACAGGTGTAGAGAAACACAGTTAACATCATTCACTAACTAACCAAAAATACTAATGCAGAGTAACCACAGGTGTAGAGAAACACAGTTAACATCATTCACTAACTAACCAACAATACTAATGCAGAGTAACCACAGGTGTAGAGAAACACAGTTAACATAATTCACTAACTAACCAACTATACTAATGCAGAGTAACCACAGGTGTAGAGAAACACAGTTAACATCATTCACTAACTAACCAACAATACTAATGCAGAGTAACCACAGGTGTAGAGAAACACAGTTAACATCATTCACTAACTAACCAACTATACTAATGCAG
The DNA here is from genome assembly GCA_027422435.1 of Schizopygopsis pylzovi. Taxonomy (NCBI): domain Eukaryota; kingdom Metazoa; phylum Chordata; class Actinopteri; order Cypriniformes; family Cyprinidae; genus Schizopygopsis; species Schizopygopsis pylzovi. Next base: position 35,194,416 of record CM049830.1, on the reverse strand, counting down.
AGTAACCACAGGTGTAGAGAAACACAAGTTAACATCATTCACTAACTAACAACAATACTAATGCAGAGTAACCACCGGTGTAGAGAAACACAGTTAACATCATTCACTAACTAACCAACAATATTAATGCAGAGTAACCACAGGTGTAGAGAAACACAGTTAACATAATTCACTAACTAACCAATAATACTAATGCAGAGTAACCACCGGTGTAGAGAAACACAGTTAACATCATTCACTAACTAACCAACAATACTAATGCAGAGTAACCACAGGTGTAGAGAAACACAGTTAACATCATTCACTAACTAACCAAAAATACTAATGCAGAGTAACCACCGGTGTAGAGAAACACAGTTAACATCATTCACTAACTAACCAAACAATACTAATGCAGAGTAACCACAGGTGTAGAGAAACACAGTTAACATCATTCACTAACTAACCAACAATACTAATGCAGAGTAACCACCGGTGTAGAGAAACACAGTTAACATCATTCACTAACTAACCAAAATACTAATGCAGAGTAACCACCGGTGTAGAGAAACACAGTTAACATCATTCACTAACTAACCAACAATACTAATGCAGAGTAACCACCGGTGTAGAGAAACACAGTTAACATCATTCACTAACTAACCAAAATACTAATGCAGAGTAACCACAGGTGTAGAGAAACACAGTTAACATTATTCACTAACTAACCAACAATATGTAATGCAGAGTAACCACAGGTGTAGAGAAACATAGTTAATCATTATTCACTAACTAACCAACAATATTAATGCAGAGTAACCACAGGTGTAGAGAAACACAGTTAACATCATTCACTAACTAACCAACAATATTAATGCAGACTAACCGCAGGTGTAGAGAAACACAGTTAACATCATTCACTAACTAACCAACAATACTAATGCAGAGTAACCACAGGTCATAGAGAAACACAAGTTAACATTATTCACTAACTAACCAACAATACTAATTCAGAGTAACCACAGTCTTAGAGAAACACAGTTAACATCATTCACTAACTAACCAACAATACTAATTCAGAGTAACCACAGGTCTAGAGAAACACAGATTAACATCATTCACTAACTAACCAACAAATACTAATTCAGAGTAACCACAGGTCATAGAGAAACACAGTTAACATCATTCACTAACTAACCAACAATACTAATGCAGAGTAACCACAGGTGTAGAGAAACACAGTTAACATCATTCACTAACTAACCAACAATACTAACTACCTTTCATCTCATCATCACTTATACAGCTACTGACTTCACAGTTCAAACCAGTGTTATTTTACGGTTATTTATCTACTACTATAGTTTAGATTTTATATTTTCAATTTTATTTTCATTTTAGTTACACAAATAGTCATTTTGTTACAAGGTTTTGTCATTTTATTTAAAAAGATTTTTGTAAACTTTGTTGTTTTTTTGTTTTATTTTACAGTTTCTTATATATTACTAGTTAGGATTATTTATGTTTTTATTTCATATGTGTCCCTGGAGCACAGAAGCAGTCATAAGCAGCACTGGTGTATTTGTAGCAATAGCCAACAATACATTGTATGGGTCAAAATTATAAAATTCTCTTTTATGCCAAAAATCATTAGGATATTAAGATCACGTTCCAAGAAGATATTTTGTACATTTCATTCCGTAAATATTTCAAAACGTAATTTTTGATTAGTAATATGCATTGCTAAGAACTTCATTTGAACAACTTTAACGATGATTTTCTCAATAATTCGATTTTTTTGCACCCTCAGATTCCAGATTTACAAATATTGTCCAAACCATACATCAATGGAAAGATGATTTATTCTAATATTTATACATTATGTCAGCTATATTTCAGTTAACAGGTTGGTTGAAATGTCTGTTAGATGTTCTGGTTGTGAAGTTGTTTTTTGTGTGACTCTTTCACAGTAAGATGCTGGATAAACGCTTCTGTAGCGGCAAGAAGAAATTCAACATGGATCCTAAAAAGGTGAGATCTGGAGGATGATGATGATGATGATGATGATGATGATGATGATGTTTCCAGCGTGAGATGATGAGTGGAACACATTCATCTTACTTTACTATAAACCTTAGATCTGAGACAGAAAGACTCGACTGAGACATTCAGCCTGTGTGTGTGTGTGTGTGTGTGTGTGTGTGTGCGTGTGCGTGTGTCTGTGTGTGTGTGTGTGTGTGGTGTGTTTGTCTGTGTCTGTGTGTCTCTGTGTGTGATGTATTGTGTGTCTGTGTCTGTGTGTGTGTGTCTGTCTCTGTCTGTCTCTGTGTGTGCATGTCTGTGTGTGTGTCTGTGTGTGTGTGTGTGTGTGTGTGGTGTGTCTGTGTGTGTGTCTGTCTGTCTCGTGTGTGTGGTGTGAGTGTGTGTGTCTGTGTCTGTGTGTGTGTGTCTGTGTGTGTCTGTCTGTCTGTGTGTGTGTGTGTGTGTGTGTGTGTGTGTGTGTGTGTGTGTCTGTCTGTCTGTCTCTGTGTGTGAGTGTGTGTGCTGTGTGTGTGTGTTGTGTGTGTCTGTTCTGCTGTCTCTGTGTGTGTGTGTGTGTTGTGTGTGTGTGTTGTTGTTTTGTGTGTGTGTGTGTGTGTGTGTCGTGTGTGTGCTGCTGTGTGTGTGTGTGTGTCTGTGTCTGTCTGTCTGTCTCTGTGTGTGAGTGTGAGTGTGTGTGTGTGTGTGTCTGTGTCTGTCTGCTGTGTGTGTGTGTGTGTGTGTATGTGCGTGCGTGTCTGTGTGTGTGTGTCTGTCTCTGTGTGTGTGTGTGTGTGTGTGTGTGTGTGTGTGTGTGTGTCTGTCTGTCTCTGTGTGTCTGTGTGCGCGTGTGTGTGTGTGTGTGTGTGTGTGTGTGTGTCTGTCTCTGTGTGTCTGTGTGTGTGTTTGTGTGTGTGTGTGTGTGTGAGTCTGTCTTGTGTGTGTGTGTGTGTGTGTGTGTGTGTGTGTGTGTGTGTCTGTGTGTCTGTCTCTGTGTGTGTGCGTGTCTGTGTGTGTGTCTGTGTGTGTGTGTCTGTGTCTGTCTGTCTACCCCAAGCTCACAAAAGCTAAAGACAAAAAGTGACTACTAGTAATTTCTGTAACTTTAAATAACTTTCTAATTATGATAAAAACACTGGACATTTCAATATTTTAGAAACATTCAAACAATGTATATAATTATAACCTAAATGTGTTACTTGGGTTTGATGATGTTCATACGGATCATCAAAGCTTTATTGACATGATTGTTTGCAATTATTGCTATGTGTATAATAGACATTCATGGTGAATTAAATGTGTCCGTGAGACATGAAATGAGCTTTATAAACCTGAATAGTGCTGCTTCCACACAACGATGTTTGAGCTGATCATCGTTTCTGAATCTTTAAAATGTTTTTTTTCTCACAGAAACTAAAGAACCAGATTGAAAACGTCATGGCAGATATCCATGATTTCAAATCAGCGGAAGACAGGTGAGTGAATGAATGTCGAGCGTGTTTGTCTCATGATCAGAGAAAATCTGCTTCACAACTGAATTCAGATGCAGAGTAACTACAGGTGTAGAGAACCACAGTTATCATCATTCACTAACTAACCAAAAATACTAATGCAGAGTAACCGCAGGTGTAGAGAAACACAGTTAACATCATTCACTAACTAACCAACAATACTAATGCAGAGTAACCACAGGTGTAGAGAAACACAGTTAACATCATTCACTAACTAAACAACTATACTAATGCAGAGTAACCGCAGGTGTAGAGAAACACAGTTAACATCATTCACTAACTAACCAACAATACTAATGCAGAGTAACCACAGGTGTAGAGAAACACAGTTAACATCATTCACTAACTAACCAACAATACTAATGCAGAGTAACCACAGGTGCAGAGAAACACAGTTAACATCATCCACTAACTAACCAACTATACTAATGCAGAGTAACCGCAGGTGTAGAGAAACACAGTTAACATCATTCACTAACTAACCAACAATACTAATGAAGAGTAACCGCAGTTGTAGAGAAACACCGTTAACATCATTCACTAACTAACCAACTATACTAATGCAGAGTAACCGCAGGTGTAGAGAAACACAGTTAACATCATTCACTAACTAACCAAAAATACTAATGCAGAGTAATCACAGGTGTAGAGAAACACAGTTAACATCATTCACTAACTAACCAAAAATACTAATGCAGAGTAACCACCGGTGTAGAGAAACACAGTTAACATCATTCACTAACTAACCAATAATGCTAATGCAGAGTAACCACCGGTGTAGAGAAACACAGTTAACATCATTCACTAACTAACCAACAATACTAATGAAGAGTAACCACAGGTGTAGAGAAACACAGTTAACATCATTCACTAACTAACCAACAATACTAATGCAGAGTAACCACAGGTGCAGAGAAACACAGTTAACATCATTCACTAACTAACCAACAATACTAATGCAGAGTAACCACAGGTGTAGAGAAACACAGTTAACATCATTCACTAACTAACCAACTATACTAATGCAGAGTAACCACAGGTGTAGAGAAACACAGTTAACATCATTCACTAACTAACCAACAATACTAATGCAGAGTAACCTCAGGTGTAGAGAAACACAGTTAACATCATTCACTAACTAACCAACTATACTAATGCAGAGTAACCACAGGTGTAGAGAAACACAGTTAACATCATTCACTAACTAACCAACAATACTAATGCAGAGTAACCTCAGGTGTAGAGAAACACAGGTAACATAATTCACTAACTAACCAACAATACTAATAAAGAGTAACCACAGGTGTAGAGAAACAAAGGTAACATAATTTACTAACTAACCAACAATACTAATGCAGAGTAACCACAGGTGTAGAGAAACACAGTTAACATCATTCACTAACTAACGAACAATACTAATGCAGAGTAACCACTGGTGTAGAGAAACACAGTTAACATCATTCACTAACTAACCAACAATATTAATGCAGAGTAACCACAGTCATAGAGAAACACAATTAACATCATTCACTAACTAACCAACAATACTAATGAAGAGTAACCACAGGTGTAGAGAAACACAGGTAACATCATTCACTAACTAACCAACAATATTAATGCAGAGTAACCACAGGTGTAGAGAAACACAGTTAACATAATTCACTAACTAACCAATAATACTAATGCAGAGTAACCACCGGTGTAGAGAAACACAGTTAACATCATTCACTAACTAACCAATAATGCTAATGCAGAGTAACCACCGGTGTAGAGAAACACAGTTAACATCATTCACCAACTAACCAAAAATGCTAATGCAGAGTAACCACCGGTGTAGAGAAACACAGTTAACATCATTCACTAACTAACCAACAATACTAATGAAGAGTAACCACAGGTGTAGAGAAACACAGTTAACATCATTCACTAACTAACCAAAAATACTAATGCAGAGTAACCACCGGTGTAGAGAAACACAGTTAACATCATTCCCTAACTAACCAAAAATACTAATGCAGAGTAACCACAGGTGTAGAGAAACACAGTTAACATCATTCACTAACTAACCAACAATACTAATGCAGAGTAACCACAGGTGTAGAGAAACACAGGTAACATCATTCACTAACTAACCAGCAATATTAATGCAGAGTAACCACAGGTGTAGAGAAACATAGTTATCATTATTCACTAACTAACCAACAATATTAATGCAGAGTAACCACAGGTGTAGAGAAACATAGTTATCATTATTCACTAACTAACCAACAATATTAATGCAGAGTAACCACAGGTGTAGAGAAACACAGTTAACATCATTCACTAACTAACCAACAATATTAATGCAGACTAACCGCAGGTGTAGAGAAACACAGTTAACATCATCCACTAACTAACCAACAATACTAATGAAGAGTAACCACAGTCATAGAGAAACACAATTAACATTATTCACTAACTAACCAACAATACTAATTCAGAGTAACCACAGTCATAGAGAAACACAATTAACATCATTCACTAACTAACCAACAATACTAATTCAGAGTAACCACATTCATAGAGAAACACAATTAACATCATTCACTAACTAACCAACAATACTAATTCAGAGTAACCACAGTCATAGAGAAACACAATTAACATCATTCACTAACTAACCAACAATACTAATTCAGAGTAACCACCGGTGTAGAGAAACACAATTAACATCATTCACTAACTAACCAACAATACTAACTACCTTCATCTCATCATCACTTACACA
>CM049830.1:35173140-35180640 GCA_027422435.1 Schizopygopsis pylzovi | reverse complement strand
TACTTTTGTAAACATACTATGATTTAGGACATATTAATTATATTTTAGAATACTATTAAGGACGTAATGTTTAATTCCTGAATGATTCAGTGTTTTTAAACAAATATCAAAGCGAGTCAATGATTCAAAAAGCCATTAATGTAAGCTTTTCATACCAATTTGACTATTTTAGCACATATTTCTATGGCCTAAATATAATACATGTACACGGTTCTGAAATCATCAAGTCGTTAATTTTAAACGAATCAGTCGAATGAGTGAAGTAATGATTTGTCGCAAACTACTATTGGGTTTAACTTCATATTTAAGGCATAATTTCAGAAATCTATTTATATTTAACACATTAATCTGTTACTTGTACAATTATAAATGCATACATTGCAGGTCAGAGCTGCATTAAGCACGTAAATGCATCTAAATCATGCTTTAAATGCAGTTTCTTTGCCACTTCTGCAATGCAAAGATGGATTTTGTTGATATTCATAGTATTTGATTGGTATCAGCCTTATAGTGTCTGACTATTGCATTGAATAAATATATGAATCTCCATGAAAGATGATGCATATATTTAATAACGCTAGAAAATAAATGTGCCTTTGTAAAGGTAAATAAACTGCGACACTGTCAATATGTTGTCTTCTGAGAATGAGCACAAATAACACCCTGCTTGTGTTATTCAGCAGTGGTGTATATTTACATAAATAAGCAGAACTAACTGAAAGGTTGTGGTTTTGATGAAAATGTGTGCTATTATTTGTTTGCATCAACAGAATCTGTACAACAGCATACGCACCGAACCCTTCAAAATCCCAGAGGATGATGGGAACGATCTGACGCACACCTTCTTCAACCCGGACCGCGAGGGCTGGCTGCTCAAACTGGGTAAAACCCGAGCCCAGACGCATTAGATATGATGAAGAATACACTGCTGACTGCACAAAACAAGCTGATTTTGACCTTCACTGCTGGTAGCATGAACAGTCAAGTCTGTAAAATCAAGAATATAACATTTAGTCATTTAGTAGATGCGTTCATCCGAAGGGACTTACACACGAGGACGATGGATGCAAGCAAAAACAACTAATTACAAGTGCTACAACAAGTCTCGGTTAGCTTAACACAGTACACCAAGCACGTTTGAGTCTTATTATACAATAAATATAGACTAGACGCCTATTTTTGCTTTAGTTAATAGTATAATAAATAAAAAGAAGCTAGTGTTAGTTTTTCTAATTACATTTTTATAAAGAAAACAAGTGGTTAGTAAATAGAGTACAAGTCTAAAATGCAATTTTGTTTTAGAATAGAATATAATTAGAATAGAGACTAGAGTTAGAGGGTTAAATAATGACGGAAGAGATGTGTTTTAGCCGATTCTTGAAGATGGATTCGCAGTTGTTCGTTCCACTTCCATATTTAAAGTAAAGGGCAAAGTATACTTCACTTTGTACGCGTACGCGAGGGACAGCATACAGCGCGCGCGACGCGGCTTTCGTCATCAGAATAGCACTGTACGCTAGGACCGAACGATTTCAGAAAATAATCTAATTGCAATTTTAGGGGAAAACTTTTCTACCACATATATAGCATATATACGATGTCAATACTACACTATTTTATTGATACCAATATTGCGATTGCGATTTAATATGCAATTTTTTTACCAATATTGCATTTACGATGTAATATAAATTTTTTTTTTACTAATATTGCGATTGCGATTTAATATGCAATTTTTTAGCCAATATTGCGATTGCGATTTAATATGCTATTTTTTTTACCAATATTGTGTTTACGATGTAATATAATTTTTTTTTTTAACTAATATTGCGATTTTTATTTTGCCAATATTGCGATTGCGATTTAACATGCGATTTTTTAATTACCAATATTGCGATTTAACATGCGATTTTTTAATTACCAATATTGCGATTTAACATGCGATTTTTTAATTACCAATATTGTGATTTAACATGCAATTTTTTAATTACCAATATTGCGATTTAACATGCAATTTTTTAATTACCAATATTGCGATTTAACATGCAATTTTTTAATTACCAATATTGCGATTTAATAAGCAATTTTTTTTATACCAATATTGTGATTTAATATACGATTATTTTTTCCAATATTGCGATTGTGATTTAATATGCTGTTTTTGTTTTTAAAGCTCTTCATATTCGTTATTAATCAAAGACATGCAATAAATCATTGTATAGTGTGCAGTGTTGGGCACGTTACTTTAAAAAAAGCAATTAGTTATATTACTAGTTACTTCTCACAAATACTAACCGAGTTACATCGTTATAAAATAAACTAATTAGCAGGGAAAGTAACTGTTACTTTAAAAAAAGGTTCAAATATGTCAAATAACTTGGATGCCCCAATATTAAATATGTTAAATGAATGAAATGGTCACTAAACAGAATAATTATTATTATAAACATTACACTAATCTACACTATTTTAATGTTTCTGTGGGACACAGTGAGAGACACCAATCAGTCAAACATTATAATATGATATAATGATAGCATTATATGATGATAGAACTTTATAATAACCATGTATGAATACATATTTTTCATGTTGTCTGAATTTAGGACTGGTGGTGGTGCTTAAAATATTGTTTGTCATTTAGTGTTTCTATAAAAAAGGGGAAAACCTACAAATAATACTGATAAGATAACAAAACTACCACTAATTCTACTATTAATAACCATATAAAACACACTAGGGATTATTGAGCTGCTGGGTTCATGAATATTAATCAGGTCGTCTGCATTCGCTCGAACTGATTCGCTGAAATCTAAACAGAGATGATGATAGGTGAGCGCCGGCCAATGAGATTGCCGTTTGCGCATTAGCTCCGCCCACTACAGGAGAACCCGGCAGTTCTTAAAAGCTGAAGACTTCCAAACGAACTCCGTTATTTTGACAGGAAAGTACAACAAAGAATATCGTTTACATGTAGCGCGTCAATTCCACATGTTATGAAAGACCCGCGGACACGAAAACAACCCGCGGAAAACTGCGGACTTAGCAGCGTCCCAACATGATGCTTCCTCTGAAGACCGCTTTGATGTGTTTGACTTGAAGCAGCGCTGCTAGACCGATCGCTGTGTTGTGTGTGTGTGTGTGTGTGTGTGTGTGTGTCATCAAAGTACCGCGAGAGCTATAAGAGAGTGGACAGCTCCTAATGCTTTCTCTCGCCGTATTTAGACGATCGTCATACATTACTCTCGCGTGTCACGTGACCGTATAATCGCAGTCTCAGCGGTTGAGAAATCGCGTTTTTTCATATCGCGATATTATCGCAAATGCAATTATTCGTTCAGCCCTACTGTATACGCGCAGGTCGCACATGCGCACTAAACTCTCGTGCAGTAATTAGTTTATCCACAAGGTGGAAACTCACAAGGTACGGCATACACACTTCACACACCTCCGGAATAATCTTAGACATGGTCCGGCTTGCAAACGTTGCTTACGCAATACTTAGTCACGGCTAGTCTTTCCGCTGTGCTTTCATGAGTTTTTCTTCCGTGTCCTTCGTCACGCTGTAATCTTCATAACTGCTCCCTACGGCCCCCGCTAGGCCAGGAGAGGAATTGCAAGTTGGCGCAAAGCGCATGCGTTGAACGTACGAGTCAAGTGAAGTATACTTTGCAAGGCTGCGCGTACGACTGTGTGCATACGCTAACATACGCGTATAGGCCTTAAGGCTCCAGCTTGTAATGACTCTCCCAACCACTAGGTGGCCTAAATCTGTTGAGTACGGTCACACTCATTAACATGCTCCGAGTGTAAGCGATCATCTGAGAGTGTTATATATATATTATCTCTCGGCAGGCGGCCGTGTGAAGACGTGGAAGAGACGCTGGTTTATCCTGACCGATAACTGCCTGTATTATTTTGAATTTACTACGGTAAGATCCGCAGAGTCTCTCTGAATGCATGCAGCTGTGTGGATCAGGAGTGATCGTGTGTTTGTGTTCAGGACAAAGAGCCACGCGGCATCATTCCTCTGGAGAATCTGTGTGTGAAGGAAGTCATGTTTCAACGCAAACCGGTGAGAGCTTCACACAGCCTCGTGAGCGGCAACGAGAGAAACGTTAACCTGTAGTTTAGACAGCTGCTAAAGGAGAAGGATAGTTAGTGACCCTGGAGCACAATGGCAAGGTTGGGTAAAGGGATGAGGCGAGGACTCAGCAACAAACAAACAAACAAACAAACAAACAAACAAACAAACAAACAAAAACTAGCCCTTAGGAGAAAAAGGCAAGGCAAGGGTAACATCAATGTCAAACTGGCACCGGATTGCAAACACAAGGAGATTATAAAGGGAGCAAATGAGTAGGGTAAGACAGGTGGGGCAAATTAACCAATAATCAGGTAACAAGATGGGTGGGGTCAAGACAATTAACATGAGAGCACATGGCACACAGAAAACTAAGACAAAGCCATGTGCTCACACAAAACAAAAAACACAAGCACATGGCCAGCAAACAAATCACCAACCATGTGCAGAACAGGACACGAACACACAGCTAATGAAAACACTCATAAACCACGTGTTCACACAAGACATGACAACATTAAAAGCACTCAGCCAATGAAATACACAAGCTGCGTTCCACACAGCACAAGACCTAACACGCAGCCGATAAAAACACGAACTGCGTGCAATACCAAAACACGTGGACAAGAGAGCGCAAACTCGAGACCGCACCAGAGCATGTGAGCGAAGCGGAGCGGTGTGACGCTCAGCTCAATATTACTCTCTGTGTGTGTGTGCGCTCCGCTCAGTCGCTCACGGCCAAAGCTAACGCTCCGCTAATGATCCGCTCATGCTCACCGCTAAACCAAATCCCGTTCAGATCACGCTCTCATTAAATGTCTCCAGTAGGCCTATTTATTCCCCCCGTTTATAATGAAATTATTGAATAAATGTCTCAATTAAAGCAGTAGTCCGATAAGTATATATATAATATATATATATATATATATATATATAAGTATATATATATATATATATATATATATATATATAGCATATGTATAGTCAAAGCTGACAGTAGGTCAGTTGTGTATAGGTTTATACTGTTTTTACTTCGTGTTGTATATCTGTATTTATGTAGCACCGTGGTCCTGTGAGGCACGACATCTCGTCCCACTATATGTCCACACATGTAGTGGAATGACAATAAAGCTCAACTTGAACTTGTATCGGTTATGTTTCAGCGTGACGTTATTAATTTAAATGTATTCAATTAAAATTATTAATTTAAAAACGTGTCTTGTTTTTGAAGCCACTTAGCAAACTTTCGTAAAAAAAATTTGTAACTGAAAAAGTATACTTTTACATTAATACGCCGCTTCAGTTATTGTGCAAACATTCAAAAGACGCACACAAGATGAAATGCAGATATAGCATTTCACAAAATACACCTTGCTTATGTAATCACACACAAGATGAAATGCACTTAAATATTAATTATTTCGTTGCTTAAATAAAAGAAACACTTTCTAAAATGAAAATAAACCAAAACTGCGGTCTAATAAACCGCCTTTCAATCTTCACAGGATTTTAGAAACACTAGCTTAGACAAACTATTGCTTCGTCTATTCCACAGATTCTGGAACTAGCAGATTACCAAAGGACATTCTGGGCTGAGCGAGTGGCACTGAGGGTATTGAGCGAGCGGAGCGCAATCTTCAGAAAGACGCTCTCCGCTCTGAAGGAAATATGACCGCTACGCTCCCCGCTCCGCTCGCGCTCCACTCCGCTCACATGCTCTGGTCTGCACGCTCACACAAAGAGACAGAACGTGGAGCGCGAGTGTCCGAACCCCGACACGAACCGAAACTCAAGACATGAGTGCCGGGATCCGAACACCACGCTCCACACGAAACACGACACGCAGAAGAGAGAGCGCGCGACTCGAGCACAATCGAAGCCACACACTCACATAACAACATGACACGACGGGAGTATCAGGGCTCTGTCACAAAACCATGAATAACACTAGACCGAAGTGACAGAACCCTGACCAATCATTAGGGTCATTTATACATCATCTGAGTAAATAAGCTTTCTATTGATGTATGATTTATTAGAAAATCTGGAATCTGAGGGGGCAAAATAATCTAAATATTGAGAAAATCATCTTTAAAGTTGTTCAAATGAAGTTCTTAGCCATGCATGTTAATAATACAAAAATACGCTTTGATATATTTACAGTAGGACATTTTCATGGTACATGATTTTAATATCCTAAATATTTTTGGCTTTAAAAAAATTATAATTTTGAGCCATACAATGTATTGTTGGTTATTGCTACAAATATGCGACTTAAGGTTTTGTGCTCCAGGGTCACATTTGTTCTCATTAGTTAATATTCGTTATGCATTAACTAACAGTGACATACATTTGCATTGCATTTACAGCATTTATTAATCTTTGATATCCCTAGTTATTCGAAATACCACTGTTGATTGTTAGTTCATGTAAGATCATGTCCATTAAATAATATTAACAGATGCAGCTTATGATTTTAATAAGTGAGTGGCTTTATTATTGAAGGCTAACCTGTGACCTTTGACTTGTGTGTAGTATTGTTTGGAGCTGTATAACCCCAACAGCCAGGGTAAGAAGATCAAGGCGTGTAAGACAGAGACGGATGGACGTGTGGTGGAAGGGAAACATCAGGCGTATACCATCTGTGCCGCTTCAGCCGAGGAGAGAGACGACTGGATCGAATCCATCAGGTACGAATACACGCTTACACACGACACATCTGAACACACTCAACACACTCAACACATATTAACACATATGACTCGTTTGAACATACTTGACTCATCTGAACACACATGACTAATCTGAACACATATGACTCGTTTGAACACACATGACTCGTCTGAACACACTCAACTCATCTTAACACACATGACTCGTCTGAACACACTCGACTCATCTTAACACACATGACTCGTCTGAACACACTCAACTCATCTTAACACACATGACTCGTCTGAACACACTCGACTCATCTGAACACACATGACTAATCTGAACACATATGACTCTTTTGAACACATGCGACTCGTCTAAACGTATGTACTCGTCTAAACGTCTATGTACTCACAAAAAAAAAATAAAAGCGTCTGCTAAATGCATAAATGTAAATGTAAATGTAAACACACTTGACTCGTCTGAACACATATGACTCATTTGAACACACATGACTCGTCTGGACACACATGACTCATTTGAACACACATTACTCGTCTGAACACACATGACTTGTCTGAACACACATGACTCGTTTGAACACACTTGACTCATCTGAACACACTTGACTCGTCTGAACACACTTGACTCTTCTGAATACACATGACTCATCTGAACACACATGACTCGTCTGAACACATGTGACACATCTGAACACATATGACTCTTTTGAACACATGTGACTCGTCTGAACACATATG
>CM049830.1:35145640-35163140 GCA_027422435.1 Schizopygopsis pylzovi | reverse complement strand
GTGAAACCGTGATTATTCCTCAGACTATAATCGTACCAACAATATCTATAATCGTTGCATCCCTAGTGTTATATGTGACCCTGCTGTTTTCAGTCGCTGGGGGTATATTTGCAGCAATAGCCAACAATACATCAAATTTATCTTTTATGCCAAAAATCATTAGGATGTTAAGATCATGTAACTGTATCAAAACTTAATTATTGCTTATTAATATGCATAGCTGAGAACTTAATTTGATCATCTTTAAAGATGATTTTCTCAATATTTAGATTTTTTTGCACCAAATTTTCAAATATTGTCCAATCCATACATCAATTGAAATATTATTTATTCAGCGTTCAGACGATACATACATCTCAATTTAAACAAATGCACACTTATGACTGTTTTTGTGCTCCAGGGTCACACATATGTGATATGAGAACAGTAGATAAGGGAGCATGTGTTATTTAATACTAATATAATCATATTTTCAGAATGATTATTACAGTAGTTAATATGTTCTGATCATCAAATCCTGTGTTCTTCAATCAAATGTATTCTAAGTAGTTGGTTGGATAAACTATTTGGACTTTATATTTAGTATTTTCTCAGACTGGTGGGTGTACTTAATTAGTAAGCGGTCAGTATACCTATAAGTTCACTTTTAGTATCTAAACACATTGAGTTGTGTACTCAAAGTTTACTACTGTTATACTTCAAGTATACTAGAAAGTGGGCCAATTTAGTTCCAATGAGGATTGAAACAGTATACTACTACTAGTACACTGATATGCGTATACTTACTACATAAAAGTATAGTTAATAATAAAATAAGTTGAAGTATACTACATGTAGCCTAGGTTCCTAAAGAGCCACTGGCTCAAATGTAGTTGAAGAAACACGTGTTTAACGCTCAGCTTTGATGTGATTCAGTCAGGATAGGTTTGCAAACACACATTAAGAGGTGTTTTCTCCGTCTTCAGACGGTAAACTCTGGCTCACCTGTACGTCCCAAACATGACTTTGTCTCCGTCGATGAGCATGTACTTGCTGTGGACGTTTCCCGGGATTCTCCCCATGGACAGATTCAACCCGATTCCCTTCATGGTCCGAGTCCGGACATTCTGACGGAAACACAAGCCATTAAACATCTGATAACTCTCATAAGGACAGGTGTACACCTGACGATACAGCGGAAATAGATCAATACAAATATATGCACAAATATGCTGGAAGCTCAAATGTGCTTTTGACATTAGTTTCATATACCGACATTTATTTCAAGATTACTACTTTATATGATCTTACTTTTAAATGCAAACCACAAATGTGTATGGAATAGCCTGCTAGAGATCAAAATGGGATTTATTAAATATATATAGATCATATTTTTTAAACATTGTAAAGTATGTTCCTTGCTGAATTTATTCAAATATGTTATAAGTTCACATGTGCTATAGAAGACAAATCGAGTTTTAAATATATATTTCATTTTTTTAATATTTAAACAAAAATGGTAGAAAAAATAATTAATTTAAATAAAATAAAAAAATTAGCAAAAAAAAAAAAAAAAAATAAAAATATTAATATTATAATATATATATATATATATATAGCTTTATGAGGATTAAGCTTCAGTCCTAAAAATAAAGTGATTCCACAGAATAATCATTTTTTGGTTCCTCAACGATTTTCCATTTTAATGTAAATTTTAGTACAATTTTAGTTGATTTTGTGTGTTATGTAATTTGTATTATGTCGATTTTGAGTTAAGTTGCAGTTATTTTAGTAAACAAGATAATATATATATTTGAGTAAATGTTATTTTAGTTGTGGTTGAAGAATGTTGTTCTGGTTTTCGTGGAGTACCTGCAGCTCTCGAGCTCCGACCTGCAGCCGGCTGCACATGTCCAGAAAGTGCGGCGCTCCCTGCTCGTCCAGCACGATGTAGACGGGAACGCCGCGCTTGGACGCCTCAAACAGATCCCGCAGAATCTGCAGATCGGTCAGCAGGTCCATCACGATAGCCACGACCTGGACAACACACAGACAGACGGCTCATTCACTCTCAGCAGCAGCATTTAAAGAGACAGTGCATCAAAAACAAACTGTCATTAATTACTCTGCCTCAATGTGAAGGCGAGTAATGTTCTGAACACAAAAGATGATATTCTGAAGAAAGTTTGTAATCAGGCTGTTTCTGGGACACCATTGACTTCTGAAAAATACTGCGGTGTGTAAATGATGATAGCATTAACATTTTTGGGTGCACTGTCCCTTTAAGAAATATTCCCGCTAAACCGTCTCTTTTGGGGAAATCAGCTAAAAATATTGATAATCTGCTTTTGAATAAATCATGATTAATCTGAATGCGATGCCTGATGGTCGTTTAAAAAAAAAAAAAAAGATTGTCAATATTTCCCATCATACCTTCCAGTTTCAATATAGAGCGTGTCAATACACGACTGTCAAAGCATTTCAGTGCTGTTTGTTGTTCTGTTCTCGGAGATCAGTGGCTCAGTGGTTAGAGCATTGCGTTAGCAACGGCAACGGTTGTGGAGTTCGATTCCCAGGGATCACACATACTGACAAAACATGTATAACTTGAATACAATGTAAGTCGCTTTGGATAAAAGTGTCTGCTAAATGCGTAAATGTAATGCATGTTTTCAAAATAAAATCTGAATGCAACTGAACTTTGGGTTTTGGGTCTGTTCCTCACACAAAGCATCATATGACTTATTAATAATATGCTATATTTCTGCCCAATCAGTGTTAATCAGGAACACTTCAGACCCTTGCGCAGCTTTCACTTTCTCTTCTCCAGACACTCTCTCTGTTTCTGATCGTCCAGCTCACATCTCTGTGTAGCTTGTTTAGTAAACGAGGGCATCTTAATGTTCATTTGTCAAGGCTGGTAACAGCAGTGATCTCTGTGAGAGACCGGCCTGCTGCGCCGTGACCGGTTTAGATACGAAAACAAGAGATTTGAACACAGACAGTGAGGATGATGTTCATGACACACTGATCATCTCGGCGCATTATTACACACTCGTCCAGCGTCTGACGGATGTTCAGTGAGTCAGTGCTTCCAGATCATTTACAGTCATTCCTCAAGAAACACACAGACCGTCTGAGCAAGTCTGAACACGAGACGTGTGACGTGAGGGCCTCACTCAGGTCCTGTAGGCTATCCTCACTGATCAGAGAGATACACCTACGCTATATAAACACTTCCCAGGAACAAACAAAACACAGTGAGGCCTGAAAAACTAGTAGATCTAGAGGAGCATCTCATGTATTTTACACAAACAATGCAGTTCATTTAATAACTCACAGATAAAAAACACACAAGTTGGCATTTGTGATGGTTTTACATTGTGTACATAAGGGGTTTATGTCACATGTATTGGTATGTCGGTAAAATCAATGCATAATAACCACTACGTTTACCATCATTGGTGTGTAAATATCAAAACTGATTTTATTAATTTGATGCATTAACCTCATTTCAGTTAATCAAATATACACCGTGCTGTAAATTCAAGTTTTAATCTATAATGCATGATAAGTTCAGCCGCTCTCAGTTTCAGGTACATTCAGGGGATGTTTCTATAAACCAGTTCATTTAGATGCAAGCGCCCGAGGCACATCTTTAGATACCAGAGATGAAAGGAGTGTCATGATCTGATAATGACCACAGGAGAAAATCAAACTGAGCATGATGATGATGATGATGATGAAGAAGAGGAGAGACATATATAGACTGAATATAGACATGTATAGACATGTATACACTGAAAACAATGAAAGGAGTGTCATGATCTGATAATGACCACAAGAGAAAATCAACCTGAGCATGATGATGATGATGATGATGATGAAGAGGAATCCCCTTATAAACATATATAACACTGAAAACAATTCATTTACATGCAAGTGGTTGCAATCCATTTATTTTTAGCTACATTTAAATAAACTAATTTAGCTGAGTAACTTTGCATTTTTATTATGTAGCTAAATTAAATAGTTTAAAGCCACTTACCTAAAAAAATATTAAATAAATAAATTTAGTGTGTTACCCTGAAGTGTTAGTACACTTAAATATGGCAACATGTACATTAAGTGGCTTGAATCAACCAAAACACATGCATTCAAACAAAACTGATATTATTGGTTAAATTAGGTAGACATGGGCCTTTATAATAAAATCTTAAATTTAAAATAGCCTAATATAATAAAACCGTAGCACCCTTTCTTAATTTATTACCATGTCCCGCAGTAGCAGTAACTTAAAAACGCAATTAATCTACAAAAGTGGCTGAATTAATAGTGAATGCACGCGCTGACCTTGCATGACTCCTGTATGAGTTTGCGGATCACCTCCTTGATGTGTGGGCCGTTCTCTTTGGGCGGGTGTGTGTGCACTGACACCCGGGTGACCCCTTTAAAGCGCCCTGAGGAGGGCCAGCCGAGGTCCAGCGGCGGAACCTCGGTGTCCGACATCTGCGGCCAGTACGTGGAGCGCAGCGACCCGGCGTCCTCACGCTTGTCCGGACTCGCCGACGCTCCTCCAGCGTCTTCCTCGGGCTTGTATTTGAAGAAGCTGCTGGTGATGGCCGTGATTTCCCGCGCCGACAGGAAGTCTTGGCTGTTCTCGTCCTTCAGGAGGCTCTTGAAGGCTCCGTCTCCGTCGGTGATCAGCCGCTCCAGGGCCGCGCGGTGCTGCTCGCTGTAGTAGAACTGCGGCTTGGACTCGGGCACCGCGGCGGGGATGAGCCCGTCCTCCATACACAAGAGCTGCGACTCCGCCATGACGCGCCGCTACCTGCTGCTCGCCGCTCGCCTCACGCGCTCGGAATGCTTCAGCCGCGCGCGCGGTGCTCACCTGAGCTCACCTTGATCCCACGGCCAGGTGTGTTTCTGCGGGGGGTGGAGTTCACAAGAAATACGTCGGAAGGGGAACTTTGTTTCAGCGCGAATGACTCCAAGAGAGGAGTTGAACTTCAGCCAAGAAACACATACAACCTCATAAAGTGCATATTTAATCCATGACTTATTTTAATTTCCCATTCATGTTTCTATATAAGAACCTGGAGCACAAAACCAGCCATAAGGGAACAATTTCTGAAATTGAGAATTATACAAATATAATAAATAATATTTCCATTGATGTATGGTTTGGACAATATTTGTAAATCTGGAATCTGAGGGTGCAAAAAAATCTAAATATTGAGAAAATCATCTTTAAAGTTGTTCAAATGAAATTCTTAGCAATGGATATTACTAATAAAAAAATACGTTTTATATATTTACGGTAAAATATCTTAATATCCTAATGATTTTTGGCATTAAATAAAAAAGTATAATTTTGACCCATACAATGTATTGTTGGTTATTGCTGTAAATATACCTGTGCTGCTTATGACTGCGTCTGTGCTCCAGGGACACTATATTAGTTCACATTAATGAACATATGGGTGAATTTGAGTATTTTTTACCACTGGCTAATTCATTGTAAGTGGTTTAGACAGTTAAAGCTGTAATAAAATATAAATAAAATGAATAAATCAGAAATGAAGTATGTCTATTAAATATATGAGCTCAGCGAGGGCTCTTTAATAACCTGTTCGAGTTGAACTGTGGGTCTGTCACTCATCTCTACTGTCTGTTTCACTTTCACCTGTTTCCTTTCTTATTAAAATCAGACCAGATCAGCAACTTTAACCCTGAGGTGTTATTGTTATTCATAACTTACGGAAGCTCAGGTGAGTCGACGCTGCAGGTGATATTCCACATTCATATTTTGTGCTCTTTAATGTGTTTCGAATGAAGTGCTTGTTCATGTTAACACAAGACTAACAAATACTTGTGTGTATTCAAGTGAACGCTGTTTCTGCGACGCTCAGGATCCGATCTGCTGAATGATTTGTATGTAAGTGCTGGACACAGGGCAAAGATTTGACCCGCTGCCCCTTAGTCAATATAAACTAACAATACATAACAGTATTTATTATTTGTGTTAGTGTTAGTCATTGACAATTAACCTTATTTTAAATAGTTTCCAGTGAAGCTATTTAAATATAGGTGCTGGCTAAGTCACTAAATACAATTAAACATTAAGAATAATTAAATCTGGTATTCCTGTATTAGCATACATACAGTTTAATCTGAATAAAGTGTATTTCCAGTAGATTCAGCAATGTACTACTACTAGCCCATAATGCGTTCGTTATGAATTATAGACTGCTGAGAAAGGTACATCTTTAAACTTATTAAAGATGCCCTGTTATTGTCACGAATCCTGTCCATACACTTCCGTTCACTTCCGTCACTCGTTCGCCACACTACTGTTGCACGTCAATCCGGACTACAATTCCCATCATCCATTGCACTGATGACACACACACACACTCTCTCACGCACACAGACACACACACACACACACACACAGACACACACACACACACACACACACACACACACACACACATTTCATATACCTGCAGACACACACATGAGTAGCATGGATGAGCGCGTTTTGAGTGTTGTGTAATTCCACTCTAATTGACTCATCTAATCTCAATTAGCAGAAACTGATCCCACAACACAGCCAATGAGAAATCATTAGAGACGTCACGGTACTCACCAAATCATGATTAGCTGAGTTGGAATCGTCTTCAGGACAGGGGATGTAAACAGATAAGGCCACACAGTTGACAAATATCAAGGTTCAAGGTTCAAGGTTTCTTTATTTGTCACATAATAGTTATACAGGGTATAATTAGAAGTGAAATGTAATCGAATCAGGTCCGCTCAGTGGACAGTGCAAAATAATAAGAATACAAATTATATAAAGTAACATAACACAAGGGCATACATGTGGTAAGAAAAGGAGAAATAAGAGTAAAATGTGCAATGAAATAAAAAAAGTGCAAAACAATAAGATGTGCAAAAAACAATAAGATGTGCAAAAGACAATACGATGTGCAAAAGACAATAAGATGTGCAAAAAAAACAACAAGATGTGCAAAAGACAATACGATGTACAAAAAAGAAAAAACAGTGTACTGGGACTTAATAAATAGTAATGTGAATAAGAGGGATGTGCAGACGGGTTGTTCATGGTATTGTACATAGAGCAGCAATGATGAGAATGTGATGATATTTACAGTTGACGGTTGACAAGTTGACAATGGGTCTTGTGAGTGTTTATGAAACAGAGTTTGTGTTTAGGAGCCTGATGGCCTGAGGGAAGAAGCTCTTCCTCAGTCTTTCAGTCTTTGCCATCATGCTCCTGAAGCGCCTGCCAGATGGCAGTAAACAGAAAAGGTGGTTACCAGGATGATTTGAATCTTTGAGGATTTTAGCAGCTCTGCTTTTGCAGCGTTTGATGTAGATGGCCTGCAGAGAGGGGAGAGCAGACCCTGAGATGCGCTCAGCTAAGCGCACGACTCTCTGTAGGGCTTTGCAGTCCTGGTTTGTGGCATTATTATACCACACTGAGATGCACTGAGTCAGAACACTTTCTATGGCCCCTGAATAGAAAGTTTTCAGGATAGCTGGTGAGACCCTGAATTTCCTCAGCTGTCGCAGATGGTACAGTCTTTGCCTGGCTTTCTTAACCTGTGTTTGAATGTGTGTAGTCCAAGTCAGGTCCTCGGAGATGTTTACACCGAGATACTTGAAGCTACTCACCCTCTCCACAGGGGTCCCACTGATCATAAGAGGAGTGTAGGGCCGCTGCTGTCTCTTCCTGAAGTCCACGATCAGCTCCTTAGTTTTGCTCACGTTCAGAGAGGGGCAGTTGTCCTGGCACCATGATGTAAGTCTCTCCACCTCATCCAAGTATGCGGCCTCATCGTTGTTGGAAACGAGGCCCAGAACCACAGTATCATCCGCAAATTTGACAATAGAGGTGGAGCTGTGAGAGGACACGCAGTCGTGGGTGTATAGAGAGTATAGCAGGGGGCTCAGGACACAGCCCTGTGGGGCTCCTACGTTCAGGGTGATGGAGTTGGAGGTGAACTGGCCGACTTTCACCACTTGTGGTCTGGCGGTGAGGAAATCTTGAATCCAGTCACAAAGTGAAGTGTTTAGGCCAAGGTCAGAGAGTTTGACAGCTAGCTTGGTGGGGACTATAGTGTTGAAAGCTGAGCTATAGTCTATGAATAGCAGCCTGACATAGTTGCCATTTTTGCTGTCAATGTGAGTGAGGGAGGAGTGCAGGACCTGGGAGATGGCATCATCAGTAGACCTATTTGGCCGATAGGCAAACTGAAGAGGGTCCAGAGTAGCAGGGATGGAGGAGCAAATGTGTTTCTTTAAAAGTCTCTCAAAAACCTTCATGACCGTCGATGTGAGGGCAACTGGACGATAGTCATTCAGGCAAGAGGGTTTACTGTTCTTAGGCACAGGGATTATGACAGATTTTTTAAAGGAGGTGGGAACAACAGAGGTAGCAAGGGACTCATTAAATATGGAAGTAAACAATCCAGCAAGCTGATCAGCACAGGACCTCAGAACGCGGCCAGTAATCCCATCAGGTCCTGCTGCTTTCCTGACGTTCACTCTCTTTAGTTCCCTCCGAACGTCATCCTCTGAAAAGGTGATTACATGATCATTGCTGCTCTGTCTGCTGCTTCCTGATGTGCTGATCGGCAGAGTCGCGCCGCCATTGCAGTCAAAGCGGCCGTAGAAGGTGTTTAGCTCTACGGCCAGCAGCGGATCTGCTCTCACCTCTGCGGAGGATTTATTTCCAGAGGAACAGATGGTCTTCAGTCCCTGCCACATGCGTCGAGAGTCATTGAGCTGGAAATGTGACTCAATTTTCTCACTGTACCGGCGCTTAGCGGCTCGTATTGCACGACGGAGAGCGTAGCACGATGTTTTGTACTCGCTCATGTTCCCTGACAACAGACCGGCATTGTATGCGGCAGTGCGATTGTTAACCGCATCACGGATTGATCTGTCCACCCACGGTTTCTGATTAGTATATGTCCTTATTGTTACCGTTTCAGTGGCTTGCTCGGTTAGCGTGTTTACGAAGCTTACTGCTACATCCGTGAATTCGCTGACGTCAGATGAACTCGCCCGGAACATGTCCCAGTCGACGTCATCAAGAGACGCCTGTAGCATAGCTTCAGAGTGGGGGGACCAACGCGTCACTTCCCTCTCCACCGGCGGTTCATGAGTGATCCGTTGTTTGTATTCCGGCGTGAGAAAGATGGCGACATGATCTGATTTGCCAAAAGCCGGCAGTGAGTGGGCTTTGTAGGCGTTATTGAGCGGAGTGTAGCAGTGATCCAGTGTATTCAGTCCTCTGGTTGGGCAGGATATGTGTTGATGAAAGTTCGGCAGGACTTTCTTGAGGTTGGCCTTGTTAAAGTCCCCAGCGATGATACAAGCAGCGTCGGGATGTTTGTTGACATATCCGCTGATTTCATCGTGGAGATTGGACAAAGCCACGCTAGTGTCTGCTTGTGGAGGAATATAAACGGCAGACACGAGGATCGATGTAAATTCCCGGGGCAGATAGAAGGGGCGGCAGATAATGGAGAGATGCTCCAGATGAGGCGAACAGGAACGCGACAGAATGGAGATATTCCTGGGGTCACACCATTTCTTGTTAATAAAGAAACACACTCCACCACCTTTGTTTTTTCCGACCTCGGCTGATCTGTCCATCCGTAAAACAGAGAAGTTGTCAGACGGCGTTACAGCGGTGTCCGGGACCGAGGGCGTGAGCCACGTTTCAGTCAAACAAAAGATGTTGCAGTCTCTAATGTCCCGTTGGAAACTAATCCTGGCTCTAAGATCGTCCATCTTATTCTCCAAGGATTGGACATTAGCGAGCAGAATACTTGGTAGCGGAGGGCTGTAAGCCCTTTTCCTCAGTCTGTTGCATATTCCAGCACGTCTCCCGCGGTGTTTCCTACGCCTCCTGCGGTTGTTCAGGTGGTCATTGTTCAACTCGGTGCTCCGAAGTATCTCCAATGGCCACGCTGGGTCCGTGGATAAAGTATCCTTAATCAGGTTAGTGTAGCGATGTCCAATGTCCAAAAGTGTTCTTCTGTCGTACATAATCATTGCAGACATACACGTATCAAAAGAGAAGTAAAAAAAATAAAAAAATAGGTAAAGAAACACACATAAAAGCACAATTCTGAGCGGAGCTAATTCACAGGCGACTGAACTCAGCAGCGCCACCGGATATACCAGCATATATTGACAGCAGTATAAAGGTATCAAAAGGTCTGGAAATAACACGTTTAAGGAGAAAAATGATAATTTCACAAATTATTCCAACCAATCAAACTTCAATTTTCTGTATTTAAAACCCTCAAAGATGTAACCTCTGCTGTTACTCCCCTCGAGTTGAATCAAAGGCTCAGGTCGTTCTTGGTTTTAACAGACATTTATTCGGACACGAGTCTGTAGTATGTCTTGTGCATTCTACTCTTGCATCTCTTTTATGTCCCAACAATGGCGTCAGAACTACGGAAGGAAATACATAAACTTAAATTAACCCTCTAAAAGTGGTGTTTGGGTCATTATACGAAAACGTGCCATTTTGTGTCCCTCAGAAAAAAAAAAGCTCTGTAAATCTTAATAAACCATAAAACAAATAAAATATTTTATAATTTAGTTTCCATAATATGTCTCATAATATAAGAATAAATTAATTTCTGTTTCTTTGGTTTTTAAAGGATTTTAATCACATTTTTGTGCAAAGCATCTTGCAGAAATGTTGAAAATGGCCTGTCCCTCAGTATGATTTTTCTACTTCTACTTGCTATCGAGGCCAAAAAAGTCAAACTATCATAAAAAAACATATACTTGTATAAAGCCTTAAGTGTCAGTTCATTAGTCATGAATGGATTTTATTCTTAACGTGTCAAATTTTGAAAAAAAAACAATTTAGTCGGGTCCCTAGGTTCTCGTGAACCCTGTTACTTTTTATGAAACACCTCTTTAAAGAAAATGGACTGTTCCAAAAGTTGCATCAGTTCCAGGAAGTGACATCATCTGCATTTCATGAAGTTGATGGTAGAAGACAAGTAAGTGTTCTCTTATTTTAATAATTTTTCTTTGAGTTTATGTAATGTCTGAAAGACAGGGACACGCTCATTGTGTCAGCCCTGTTACCAGAAAAGCATATGTTAAAAAGTTATTTGTACATATTTAAAAATGTACATATATAACAAAATTTAAGCCTCTCATTAAGGCACATAATGTGGTGTCATTACCTATACCTCATGGCTAGTAATGGCCGCCAATAAAAATTTTCGTCAACCCTGTTATCATTCCAGGGTAACAGGGTTGACGAAAGTATGCTTTTGTGTGTCTTACCCATGTTGTATACCCAAGAAGGGTTAAATCAAGGGCAACTCACCCCTGAGCCAACCCTTCTTGGATAACTATGACCTGGATGACTGAGAATTTCCACAGACGTACTTTTCTTACTAATAGTATTTACATAATATACATGTTTTTACAGTTTTCATCCCTAAAAATCATGTTTTTTATTTATTCTACTGATAGGTAGGCTAAAATGTGTTGAGGTTACTGATCTATACTGATACACACAAGTGCATTGGGTTTTATAAATGTGCTTTATAAACCAAAAGTCATTATTATTTTTATTATGAGAAGTCAATAAATTAGAAAGGTTGCTGTTAAAGTGTTTTATGTATTTTGATTTGATTTTGTTAGGATGCCTCTTTCTGCAGCTGAGAAACAGCGCAGATACAGACAACGTAGAGATGCTGATCCTGAGAGACGAGAAGCATATTTAGGAAAAGAGAGGGCAAAATGGAGAAAGGACAGAGACACAGGGAAAAAGCGGTCAGTTAGTGAACTAAATGACAGAGAAAGGAGAGCCAAGCGGCGGAACTGGAGAGCAGCACAAGTGAAAAGCAGAACAGCCAAAGCAGTAAGTACAGCAATCATAGATCAGTGCATGACGCAAGTCCAGAACCAGGTGTAGAGCCAGCACCAGGGCCCTCAAGGTTAGGGTTAGAGGAAATAGAAGTTATGGCTTTTGTTCAATGTTTCAATTTTGTAAATTTCGATTTAAGGTGTGTGTGTGTGTGTGTGTGTGTGTGTATGTGTGTGCTGGTTTATGTGATTTATGAGGACACAAATTTGTATAATGACATGTGTATTACATTGGTATTACAACTTAAACGTGGTTTATGAGGATATTTCATAAGTCCTCGTAAATCAAATAGCTTAAAAAACATAAAAAACAATGTTTTATTAAAAATGTAAAAATGCAGAATGTTTCCTGTGATGGGCAGGTTTAGGGATAGGGGCAGTGTGTGTGTGTGTGTGTGTGATGGGCAGGTTTAGGGATGGGGCAGTGTGTGTGTGTGTGTGTGTGTGTGTGTGTGTGATGGGCAGGTTTAGGGATGGGGCAGTGTGTGTGTGTGTGTGTGTGTGTGTGATGGGCAGGTTTAGGGATGGGGCAGTGTGTGTGTGTGTGTGATGGGCAGGTTTAGGGATGGGGCAGTGTGTGTGTGTGTGTGTGTGTGTGTGTGTGTGTGTGTGTGTGTGTGATGGGCAGGTTTAGGGATGGGGCAGTGTGTGTGTGTGTGTGTGTGTGTGTGTGTGTGTGTGTGATGGGCAGGTTTAGGGATGGGGCAGTGTGTGTGTGTGTGTGATGGGTAGGTTTAGGGATAGGGTTAGTGTGTGTGTGTATGATGGGTAGGTTTAGGGATAGGGGCAGTGTGTGCGTGTGTGTGATGGGTAGGTTTAGGGATGGGGCAGTGTGTGTGTGTGTGTGTGTGTGTGTGTGTGTGTGTGATGGGCAGGTTTAGGGATGGGGCAGTGTGTGTGTGTGTGTGTGATGGGCAGGTTTAGGGATGGGGCAGTGTGTGTGTGTGTGTGTGTGTGTGTGTGTGTGATGGGCAGGTTTAGGGATGGGGCAGTGTGTGTGTGTGTGTGTGTGTGTGTGATGGGTAGGTTTAGGGATAGGGTTAGTGTGTGTGTGTGTGATGGGTAGGTTTAGGGATAGGGGCAGTGTGTGTGTGTGTGATGGGTAGGTTTAGGGATAGGGGCAGTGTGTGTGTGTGTGATGGGTAGGTTTAGGGATAGGGGCAGTGTGTGTGTGTGTGTGATGGGCAGGTTTAGGGATAGGGGCAGTGTGTGTGCGTGTGTGTGATGGGTAGGTTTAGGGATAGGGGCAGTGTGTGTGTGTGTGATGGGTAGGTTTAGGGATAGGGGCAGTGTGTGTGTGTGTGTGATGGGTAGGTTTAGGGATAGGGGCAGTGTGTGCGTGTGTGTGATGGGTAGGTTTAGGGATGGGGGCAGTGTAAGGGGATAGAATATACAGTTTGTACAGTATAAAAACCATTACGCCTATGGAGAGTCCTCACAAGGGAATGGTTAACAAAAGAAATCGCTGCATCACCATTCACCTTCAGGATAGGAGCAGGAAATGGCCTCTCTGAAATGTCGATATGTGTCTAATCTTTAAACCCAATTTCTCTAGACATAAGATTTTTCACCAGTTTACTTCCTCCATGTTACAACACACTCACCAAATGCCTACATAATCATTATATGATCTTTTTTTTTTTATTTATACTTTTTTATAGTGGCCTTTAGTAAGTGATCGTTATTGGTTTTTGCTTATTCTGTTAAGGCCAAACATGTTCAATTGGCCATTTAATTGTGATTTAATGTTTTAATAAAACAATTGGTTTACATTTACATCCGCAGAATCATCATCATTTTTCATAATTTTTATGCTAAAATATCTCAATAGAGCTGTCTCCAAAAAATGCTGATTAGAATTTTTGAATTAAAGGTTTATGAATGTCCAATTAAGACTCCATTACACCCATAACTGTAACTCAAACAAGCATAACTGTTGTCAACCCTGTTACTTGTATAATATTCTAATATAATAAAAAAAATGAAAATAAAAATGTAATCAACTAATTGTAAATGTTTAGTAAGAGAGGCTAATAATCCACTCAAAGTTGAATTGAGGTGTTTTATTTTTGTTTCCATACATTTTTCTTAAAACAGAAGATGCTGGAAGAGTGTCATTTGGAAATGAACATATTCATCCACTAAAAAAAATAAAACTTTCAATATTCTCAATTCACAAACACTCTTAATGTAACAGGGGGGGGGGGGTATCTTTCACAGTATATCAGATTTGTTCTATATATGTATTTAAAACCTTTTCAAAAAGTAATTAATATGTCGGTAACAGGGTTGACCAAACACACACATTTACGTTGGTTATATGAATAAATAAAAAAAAATAAGATAGCCTGAGATGGCACGGCACATTTTCCTGAGAGGTAAGGATCTACTTCATCCAAAAAGGGGCTTAAAGATTTTCAAAACAGTACTTTGAAAATCAAACATTAAAAGTGGGAAATGGCACGTTTTCGTATAATGACCCGTTTACACATAATAATAAACGAAAAATACATGCAAAACTAATAAATAAAGTGCACATTCAACACGTATGAAAATACACTTAATTGGCTAATTATACATTAACACACGGTCACGTAACTTACACATGTTCACATACGGCAAAGCAATTAACACGATAAAACACATACCTCATTGGCCTCTCTAACTCAAGAGGAATAAACTTGGAGGGTTACAGTTTCTTCTTCTTGAACAAAAAACCAATATAAGTTCTTAGCACTTCTTACAGGCGTAACTCTTACAGACATGTTACTAGTGCAGCGCCTCGTGAGGCTATTCTATGTAGTGCACCGGAACAAATATCCTGATAGCAACAATGAAATAATTCCCAAGCTAAACAAAAGAGAAATAGTTTCTCCCTTTTCCCTATGGTTTTAGTTGAATAATATGAAATTAATGAACAAAAAAGATATATTACTTATTTATTCTAATGATTACTCTGAACATTTGAACTGTAAAGTGCATATTATGAACTGCAATATATAAGAGTTGCCTCTGACAGCAGCTACATATGTCATGGCAGAGATATTATGTGTAATTTTAGGCTCAATTTTATGTCGTTTCTGTGTGACTAGTAATTGTTTCCAAACATTCCCACTGATAGTCCTGCCCCAAACTCACATCAGAAGCTGGCATAGTGAACTACAAGTTCAAAAAAAGGTTCAAAAGGGTGATGTAAACTGCAGCTTTGCTCCAAGTCTCACTGACTCAATGAAGTTGGACCCCAATTGTTACGGGGCGAACAAGACGTGAGACGTGCGGATCCAATTTTGAGCTTTATTCAAAGGCGTGGTTACAAAACAAGCATGGGTCAAACATTAGCAAACAGGAACAACACAGGCAAGACAAAGAGTAATCCTAGGGCAAGCGTGGGTCGACGATCGGCGAACAATATCCAACAGGGCAAGGCAAAGATAATGCAGATATCAAAACACGAGAATACAGGCAAGGCAAGACTATAACAACTTAAGAGGGCTCCGTAGAGTAGCTATCGCTAGGATATACGCTATACAATACTCAGCAGAGAGGAAGATGTCCATGGTTTATGTAGGCTGTGTGATCAGTGCAATCAGCTGTGTGTGTCATCAGTGCAATGGATGATGGGAATTGTAGTCTGAGGTGTTGGAGTGCAACAGTTAGTGTAGTGCAAGAGTCCATGTGGTGAGCGAGTGAGCGAGTTATAGGAAGCCCGTGAACCGGATTCGTGACACCAATAACATCAAGCCTCGTTGGCGTTTTGTGAGAAAACTTCACGGCTCATTGGAAATACGTGTCTTTCTGCAGAACTCGTACCTATCATACGAAACGCTGCACTGTCCAGTTTAAACTAACACTAGAGGAAGTCAAACTCTGACCACTTTTTTACACAGCTGATTACACTCTTTACTTACACCATGGACGTCCTCAGTCAAATCGCCGAGTTTTGTGAGCACATATCGCTACCTTACTATTGGAGCCTATTGTAGTTTTCATAGTCTTAAAGGGGTCGCACACCGAACGAGAAGCGCAGCGCCGTGTCGCGCCGTTACTTTAAAATCCGAACACATTGTTTTCTATGTGTGTACGCACACCGGCGGCGTCATTCGGCGTCTGTCAGCAGCGCCCAGCAACGGGACGCTGTTCAAATTCCTGCCGCGCCACAGAGCGCCATCGGCATTATTTTATATCAAATAACATCATATTTATCTCAAACTTTTGTTAATACATTATACCAAGATACCACTGCTGCAAAATACTGTGCACATAATTTTTACAGCTTGAATAAAATGTAAACATATCGAATTAAATGTATAATAAACGTAATCCGTTTAATCTTTTACATTTTTCTTAAGAAATTTTTACATATGCACAATATTACAGTATAGGCCTATGTAACAATTGCCTGTTGTGATTGCATTCACTGTCGTCGGTTGCTACTTACTGGATATACCAGGACACAACCGTTACAACACACTTCAGGCAATGTATTAGCATCGAATGTGCGCGTCTGGTGTGCGATACCTCGAGTTGTTCTAGACGTGGCGCTGCGCTTCTCGCTCGGTGTACGACTCCTTTTAGTCTTGTCTGTTTCGGATTGTGTTTCCCCCGCCTGGACTATTGCCGTTTAACATTACCTGGATTATCTCTCTTTGCCTTGCCCTGTTGGATACTGTTCGCCGATCGAAGACCCACGCTTGTCCTAGGAATACTCTTTGTCTTGCCATATATATACCTGTTTGCCAATGTTTGTTTCCGACCACACCTTTGAATAAAAACCTCCAGATGGATCTGAACGCCTCCTCTAACAGTTATAGTCCTATACAAACATTGCCAAATAAAAATCCAACAAATCTCCCAAAACTACACAACTGTTGCATAAAAACATGATTAAAACGTGTAAACAATTGTCAATCCGAGTTTCCTTAAAACATAGAGTGCATTGCAATTATTTAATGATGCTTTGTCCCACGATGAGCACAGAGTTTTGGTGAATTTATTTCTTTAATCCATTGACGAGGCATTCAAGGTAAAGAAAACAACAGAGAGACAGAAACAAAAAGAGTTCTTATGATTGAGCTGAAAACCTTAGTTTCTCAATCTGAGCTCCATTTGCAGTAAGGTTTTGTAGCCATGCTTCCACTTAACCAAACAGGTATATCTTACCCTACTACCTACATCAATTTTATGCCTTCACGTAGAAAATCATATACAGCCCCCTGGAGCACAGTAGAGGAACTACACACAAAAACAACAACATAGTAACCGTACTATGGTCGGTTGTATAATGTGTATAAGTATGTCTAATAGTACACTGTGTATGGAGTATATGTATGTGTATTCTGCACATTGTCTTCTGTATACGTCTGTAAGTATGCACTGTCTATATGTAAACTGTATCTGGAGCACGCTCTCGAGAAGCATATGTGCTGTGGTCATGTGACAATAAAAGTGATTTGATTTGATTTGAGACAGACATGAAACTGCGGTACTAGTGCAACAATAATAATAGTACAAAATAAATTAACACAATTGATTGAAATATGACGAATGACTGTGTAATGTGATTTCTTTGTTGGATAAG
>CM049830.1:35105640-35138140 GCA_027422435.1 Schizopygopsis pylzovi | reverse complement strand
CAGTGCCTAATGGAATAGTGGTAACACTTATCCACTATTAACTACGACTTATCCCTTAATAAAGTCTTAATTTGCTGCTCATTAATAGATAGTAAGTTAGTTGTTAAGTTCAGGTATTGGGTACGTTTAGGGATGTGGAATAAGGCATTAATATATGCTTAATTATGAATAACAAATGGATAATATTCTAGTAATATGCATGCTAATAAGCAACTATTTAAGAGACCCTAAAATAAAGTGTTACCAAAATAAGTCCTAGTAGCATGGACATAGATACTAGTGCACTTCATTGGTTACATGTTAAATTGGCACAGACTCTGGCAGTGGTGTTTCGGTGAGATGACGTCTGTTACCTGGGGAAGTGGATGATGATGTAATTCCGAGGAACGAATCCCTCCATGCTGTTTAATTCTGCTCTGAACCATTCGTCATTGGTGCCTAAAATCTACAGAGTAGCATGTGATCATTAAAACACTGAAAGAGCTGCTGAGGAATGGACAAACTCTGGTTTAAAGTGTCTGAGCGTGTCAGAATAACTGAATGAGTTGAATGCATGCGTGTATCGGTGGATATGTGATACTGTATATACACTCACTGGCCACTTTATTAGGTACACCTTACTAGTACCGCGTTGGACCCCTTTTGTCTTCAGAACTGTCTTAATTCTTCGTGGCATAGATTCAACAAGATGTTGGAAACATTGCTCAGAGATTTTGGTCATATTGTCATGATAGCATCACACAGTTCCTGCAGATTTGTCGTCTGCACATCCATGATGTGAATCTCTCGTTCCTCCACATCCCAAAGGTGCTCTATTGGATTGAGATCTGGTGACTGTGGAGGTCATTTGAGTAAAGTGAACTCATTGTCATGTTCAAGAAACCAGTCTGAGATGATTTGAGATTTGGTGCATTATCCTGCTGGAAGTACATCAGAAGATGGTACACTGTAGTCATAAAGGGATGACATGGTCAACAACAATACTCAGGTAGGCTGTGGCGTTTAAACGATGCTCAAGTGGCCCAAATTGTGCCAATAAAATACCCCCCACACCATTACACCCCCACCAGCCTGAACCGTTGAGACAAGGCAGGATGGATCCATGCTTTCATGTTCTTTACACCAAATTCTGACCCTACCATCTGATTGGTAGACTCATCATGTTTTTCCAATCTTCTATTGTCCAGTTTTGGTGAGTCTGTGTGAATTGTATCCTCCGTGTGCTGTTCTTATCTGACCGGAGCGGCACCTGGTGTGGTCTTCTGCTGCTGGAGTCCATCTGCTTCAGGGTTCGACGTGTTGTGTGTTCAGAGATGGTATTCTGCAGACCTTGGTTGGTTATTTGAGTTACTGTTGCCTTTCTATCGTCTCTAACCAGTCCATTCTCCTCTGACCTCTGACATCAACAAGGCATTTTCGTCTGGCGCTGCCTGGATATTTTATCTTTTTCGGACCATTCTCTGTAAACCCTAGAGATGGTTGTGCGTGAAAAACCCAATAGATCAGCAGTTATTGAAATACTCAGACCGGCCCGTCTGGCACCAACAACCATTCCATGTTCACAGTCCCTTAAATCCCCTTTCTTCCCCATTCTGATGCTCGGTTTGAGTCGTCTTCATCACATCTAGATGTCTAAATGCATTGATCTGCTGCCATGTTATTGGCTGATTAGCAATTTGTGTTACCAAGCAATTGAACAGGTGTACCTAATAAAGTGGCCGGTGAGTGCACAGTACATGCAGTGAGCTGTAGATGTGTGCTGCTGATGTAAATGTTGAAACACACCTTGATTATATCTCCCTTCCTGAAGCTCAGCTCGTCCTCTGCTGTGGCGGCGAAGTCATATTTCCCTGTCGCCTCCATGACGGAGACAACTCAGAGACTAGAACGAGAAACACTGAATACTGCAACTTTCAACAGTCAAGAACTCATCAAACCACATGCAAGTCAAACACAGCTGAACACACACTAAAGCACAACCACATGAAAGAGACAGATCACACACACACATCACAGTCCTGCCGTCTACTGACCCTCGAGACGCTCCAAACCCGTCCTGAGCACCGAGGACTATCTCTGTCAGTGTTTCTTCTTTTGCTCAATCTCTCACATAGCTGATGACATCCACATTTTCACTATACGCCAGACATCACAACACAGCCTCTGATCGGAAGCTTGCACAACCGATGGCCTATAAACAGCCAAAACCACGTCCAGCGAACACGAAACGTTCTGATAACATTCTGGCAAGATTTCCTCAAAGTTATGAGGATTATTCTACACAAATATCCACTTTTGGAACGGGAAGATATCTTAAAATGTATTTACTTTTCCCACATTTAAAAACAGACCGCATTTTTTGTCTTTATGAATACGCATAAATGACAGCTTAATGTTTTTTAATCTTTTTAATGCATTTATTTACCCATAAAGAAGGTGACACCATGATAGTAACACCAATGAAATATGCATTTTACAATTTTTTTCCTGAAAGACATCAAACCACATTTTGTCAGTCATGATATACTCACTATATTAAGTAGTTAAATACATTTTAATTCTATTTTCTGTATAATTCCTTATCAATAAAGCAGGTCATACCAGCGAGATCAACTAAAAGCTTCATATGAAATCATGAGATAAATGAGAAAATGTTTGATAACTGAAAATAAGACGTATCATGGGACTTTCTTAATATATCTTCAGAAAATAGGAAGAAGAAAGTCAAGTGATGTCATCAGGGACCACTACTTTCATTATATATTTCAGTTTTGCTCTGTGGACGAGCAGTTGTGTGGTGCTTGGAAATATATACAATAATTAATCATTTAAAACAGTCCACATTGATGGCTCAAGAAGGTGTAATTGTTCAAATAATATATTGTTTCATTTTAAAATGTAAAGAAATATTTGTTAGTGTACTATTTTGACATTTCTATAGAATGACCCATTAACAAACATTATATCAGTACGTTCTCTGCTCTTTAATTAATAATGCTATCAAAACAATATTTATACATTAATAATTAAAGTTTTACATTTTAGTTGGCCATTCGTCTAATGTTTTTTCAATGTTATTAATCACTCCCTGTTTCAGATGTTTCAGAGAACAATAACTATCCCATAATGTTTGCAAAATGATACAATTGAACTATTGCTGGGATGTTAAACCTTATTGGAAAAATGCCCAAAGCACAATAGAAATGTAATGGATTGAATGGTTATAATTGGTTTTAAAGGAAACTATAATGGTGTCTGCTGGTATGTGATGGATTCTATTGGTGGGATGTTAAAACTTATTGGTAAAATGCCCAAAACACAATAGAAATGTAATGGATTGAATGGTTATAATTGGTTTTAAAGGAAACTATAATGGTGTCTGCTGGTATGTGATGGATTCTATTGGTGGGATGTTAAATCTTATTGGGAAAATGCCCAAAACACAATAGAAATGTAATGGATTTAATGGTTATAATTGGTTTTCATGGAAACTATAATGGTTTCTACTGGTATGTGGTGGATTCTATTGGTGGGATGTTAAATCTTATTGAGAAAATGCCCAAAGCACAATAGAAATGTAATGGATTGAATGGTTATAATTGGTTTTAATGGAAACTATAATGGTGTCTACTGGTATGTGATGGATTCTATTGGTGGGATGTTAAATCTTATTGGAAAAATGATCAAAACACAATAGAAATGTAATGGATGTAATGGTTATAATTGGTTTTAATGGAAACTATAATGGTGTCTACTGGTATGTGATGGATTCTATTGGTGGGATGTTAAATCTTATTGGGAAAATGCCCAAAACACAATAGAAATGTAATGTATTTAATGGTTATAATTGGTTTTAATGGAAACTATAAAGGTGTCTGCTGGTATGTGATGGATTCTATTGGTGGGATGTTAAATCTTATTGAGAAAATGCCCAAAGCACAATAGAAATGTAATGGATGTAATGGTTATAATTGGTTTTAATGGAAACTATAATGGTGTCTACTGGTATGTGATGGATTCTATTGGTGGGATGTTAAATCTTATTGGGAAAATGCCCAAAGCACAATATAAATGTAATGGATTGAATGGTTATAATTGGTTTTCATGGAAACTATAATGGTTTCTACTGGTGTGTGATAGATTATATTGGTGGGATGTTAAATCTTATTGGGAAAATGCCCAAAACACAATAGAAATGTAATGTATTTAATGGTTATAATTGGTTTTAATGGAAACTATAAAGGTGTCTACTGGTATGTGATGGATTCTATTGGTGTGATGTTAAATCTTATTGGGAAAATGCCCAAAACTCAATAGAAATGTAATGGATTGAATGGTTATAATTGGTTTTAATGGAAACTATAATGGTGCCTGCTGATATGTGATGGATTCTATTGCTACAAAATGATACAATTGAACATTCCTTTGAAGTTCTATGTAAAGTTGATACATTCAAGAACATTAGATCATTCAGAAATAACATTTAATGACATATTGGGAAGGTAAAATGTTCTTAGATAATATTTTAGTTAGCTGGGATGCCAAAAAAATAAATAAAAAAAAATACACAACAGTTTGCATCAATCTTTTTGAGTTCTAACATCTCCCAATTAAATTATGTTCGACCAAAAAACTACTTAGATGAACTTAATAATTTGTTGCGTGAAGTTCAGTACTCAAAAATTAAGTTAAGTGGGAAATGCCAAGTAATCTATTTCAGTTCAAATTAACAGCTCGCATAGCATTTGTTAAATGTGAATTATTTAGCATGTTAATTAAATGAATAATATTCAGCTTTAGCGCAGTCCTTGCTCTGCGTCTTTACGTTTAGGCAGCGTTTGCACATAAAACTGATTTCAGAGGCTGTGTAACAGTATTAATGATTTATACAACAAAACACAGTCAGCTTTTGTGATAACTCAGCAAATATTAATAACTACTACACTAATTTCTCACAAGAATTGACATTAAACGTGAGAAAATTTGATCAAAAACTTACATTTACAAACAATCTGCAAATTTCAGATGCCATCTTTATTTTTTAGCTCAACTACAGAATCAAACACAGCTGTGGGATGTCACAGAGAACGAAGGACACGTCGATGCCGTCTTCAGATCGACACAATGTGACACGATCACTGGATTCGGTCGTGTCCCGTTCCTCCCCCGTGTGCTGTCTGCAGAGGCAGTATTTAGTGTATATCCACCTACAATCTAACCATGAGCTCTGCTCTTCAGCACGACGCCAACCACAGCAAAACTTCAGCACAACAGAAACTCTCTTTAAATGTCAAACACAAGCGTACAGCTCCGTCCCTTCCTTCGCATTAAATAACACATAATATTAGGCTGATGTGATTAAATGCTCTTCACACTGTGCAATACAATTATGACATATATTTATTGTATCTTATTCTATCTATAGCGCATGCAATTCATGTCTATAGGATGTCTAATTTGTGTCACATGTTATATATATATATATATATATGTGTGTGTTATAATTGGTTTTAATGGAAACTATAATGGTGTCTGCTGGTATGTGATGGATTCTATTGGTGGGATGTTAAATCTTATTGGGAAAATGACCAAAACACAATAGAAATGTAATGTATTTAATGGTTATAATTGGTTTTAATGGAAACTATAATGGTGTCTACTGGTATGTGATGGATTCTATTGGTGGGATGTGAAATCTTATTGGAAAATGCCCAAAACACAATAGAAATGTAATGTATTTAATGGTTATAATTGGTTTTAATGGAAACTATAATGGTGTCTACTGGTATGTGATGGATTCTATTGGTGTGATGTTAAATCTTATTGGGAAAATGCCCAAAACACAATAGAAATGTAATGGATTTAATGGTTATAATTGGTTTTAATGGAAACTATAATGGTGTCTACTGGTATGTGATGGATTCTATTGGTGGGATGTTAAATCTTATTGGGAAAATGCCCAAAACACAATAGAAATGTAATGTATTTAATGGTTATAATTGGTTTTAATGGAAACTATAATGGTGTCTACTGGTATGTGATGGATTCTATTGGTGGGATGTTAAATCTTATTGGGAAAATGTCCAAAGCACAATAGAAATGTAATGGATGTAATGGTTATAATTGGTTTTAATGGAAACTATAATGGTGTCTACTGGTATGTGATGGATTCTATTGGTGGGATGTTAAATCTTATTGGGAAAATGCCCAAAACACAATAGAAATGTAATGGATTTAATGGTTATAATTGGTTTTAATGGAAACTATAATGGTGTCTGCTGGTATGTGATGGATTCTATTGGTGGGATGTTAAATCTTATTGGGAAAATGCCCAAAACACACTACAAAAAGGAATCTTGTAATGGTTTTACTGGAAAAAGCTAATAATGGTATTTTAATGGAAATCATTTGAATTTCTGTGATGGTTTCTATTGGGCCTCTATAGTTTTTTTTAGCAGGGTGGTTCCTATACAGTCACATATCTAGAGACGCTAAATAATGTGCTTGTTAATGTTTACTAATACATGCTTTAACCAACACTTCACAATAGTTAACAACATTATTAACCTTGAACAATAACTCTACAGTATTTATTAATCTTATGTTAATGTTCATTTTACTAATGCATTATTAAATTCACAAGCTTATCATTAGTTAATGCAATGTAAACAATAAATATCTGTATTTTGATTAACTAACATGAACAAAAATTGTGTAATAAATTCATTGCTCATTGTTTGTTCTAAGGCTAATAAATGACACATTATTGTAAAGTGTTAACCCTTACCTAATAATTATTATTTCATGTAAATCTCATTAAACTTCTAAAATGCATATGATTTTAACAGATGTTATATAATTATTAAAATCTTTTTTTAATACACAACACCTTTGCTGCTGTTTAGGTGTGAGTTATGCAGACAGGTTGATTAATTAATGATACATTATGTATTTTCTTGAACCCCCCCCCCCCTGTTCATGTATGACTCAAGAAATATTCTGTTTAATGACAATAGTCCACTGATATAAGTATTGAGATGACGTGTGACATGTCTTTATCAAGCAATTAGCTAAACTAACACAAACATCGTTAAAGTAGCTAAACGTCCAGTGCCAACAAAGACACAATTTTTTTTATAAATGTTTATAAACATTTACAAATAATGAATAATCTCCACTTAAGATTGGGTACTGCAAAAAAAATTACAAATAATTAATAAATGAATTTAAGATGTGCAAACAGTAGAAGTCTACACAACAAACCAAATATATGACCTTTACAGACAGATTATATTATTATTTTTAAATGCATGATCGTATTAATTAATGAAAACTTTAATGACATCTTTAAGAATTTCTATTTACATCTGTAAATCATTTCTTAAGTAATAAGTTCATTAGTTAACATTAACAAGCACATCATCTCATATTTCTAGATATGTGAATAGCAATGATTAGCTAAACATTATATAATATTTTTGTTATTGTTAATTAAACCCTTTAACTCTCATCGTCCCGTATACGGGACGCCAAATTCTATAATATATTACCATTAAATCCTAATATAATCATGATAAGTTATATATCCTTGGAAAGGTTCAAGACTCCTAATTATATATATTTTATGTCTGTTTGTTGTTAAAAATTATGTAGGAGCAGTAATAGATTAATTTATGACATGCATGAAGCGTTTTTGGTAGTTTAGCTGCATGTTTAATGTGCAATAACTGCCATGAAGATGAAAGTTTGTTATGAGAACTGTGTGGAAAGTTTTGATAAAGTGACCTATATTGAAAAGTGTGTCTTAGAAAGTGTAAAAAATAAATAAATGTTAAATAAATAAATTATAATTGGACTTGCAGCCATGCATTTATGTATTTGTTTTCGTACTAGTAAGTCCACTGAGTTTATTTGATATGAATTATGATTAAACAGGTCGCTTTTAATACAGAAGTTACCTTTTCTGTTTGAGAATGATTTAAGGAAAGCACAACTTTGACAAAGTCATGGTTGAGAAATCGTAGTGGTTAACGTATGAATACTGTGCCAAAATGGCATTCAATTAAAATTCAAAGTCATCTGACCAAAACGTTTCCACGTGTAAATTAATTTAAGCACTTAAATGTAAAAAGTCAACTTTTAAAATAAATGTCCTCAGTGAAGTGACTTTGAACTTTAAATTTAAGAGGATGGTTAAACGTGTTGAACTGGATCTTACTTGGTCTTCTGAGAAACGATAGTGTTTTTTGTAGCTTCTCAACGGCAGAAATACATGAAAAAAAAACCTAAACAAAATAAGAAACATACATCATCATTCTGTTCATAAGTTTTCAACCCCCGGCTCTTAATGCATTGCATACCCTTCTGGAGCATCAGTGAATGTTTTCATTGTAATAGTTGTGTTTGAGTCTCTCAATTGTCCTCAGTGTGAAAAGATGGATCTCGAAATCATACGCTGAAAAGGGTTCAAACACACAAAACTGCGGGCAGATGAACAACTATCACAAAACATAAAAACAGGCATGGATCATCGACACACGGTATTACGATTTAAGGGTAATTAAACGTTTTGTCTATTTTGTCCTGTGGGGTTAATATAATGATTGTACCCTTGACATATAATGTTTTCATTGAAATAAAGCTGAGGGCAAAAGTTTACATCCCCCTTTCAGAATCTGCAAAATGTTAATTATTTTACAAAAATAAGAGGGACAATACAAAATGCATTGTTGTTGTTTATTTAGTACTGACCTGTCAAAAATATTCACTAAATTGTTAATGTAGCCCAAGAGAAATAACTAATTTAATTAAAAAATGTCAGTGGGTTAAAATTTAAACCTTGTACTAAACGTGTTGTTTCTGATGACCACTGTTGAGTTTTTTTATGATAGTTTCAACGAGTCCAAATACATCGATAAGAAACATTATACCCTTAAAAAAATAACATAATCATCATTCTAGTTCATACAGTTTTCCAATGGTTTCTATAAATACCATCATAACACCATTACTGGTTTTCCAGTAAAAATTATAACATAAATTAAATTGTTTTAGTTTAATTTTGGCAGTTTTCACAATAGGATTTAACATCCCACCAATAGAATCCATCACATAACAGTAGACACCATTATAGTTTCCATTAAAACCAATTATAACCATTAAATCCATTATATTTCTATTGTGTTTTCGGCATTTTCCCGATAAGATTTAACATCCCACCAATAGAATCCATCACATACCAGTAGACACCATTATAGTTTCCATTGAAACCAATTATAACCATTAAATTCATTACATTTCTATTGTGTTTTGGCATTTTCCCAATAAGATTTAACATCCCACCAATAGAATCCATCACATACCAGTAGACACCATTATAGTTTCCATTAAAACCAATTATAACCATTAAATCCATTACATTTCTATTGTGTTTTGGGCAGGGTTCTATAGTTTTTCTTTCAGTAGGTTTATTCAGGTCAGTACTAAATAAACAATAACATGTATTTTGTATGATCCCTCTGATTTGAGTGATTCTGAATACTTTTGACCTCACCTGTATTCTGTTAAACTGATGTAGATTGTGTATATTCTGCAGAGGGTTTGTGAAGCGCCTGAAGCAGAATCTCCCCTGAACGCTGTGAGGTTTGTACAGTAAGCAGCTCGCGTTCTGCTCACCTGCTTCCGTGCGTTTCTGCAGCGCTGCAGCTGCACCAATGCAAAGCCTTTCCTGTCATCTGTGTATTGTTATTGCTCACAGATTTGCTTCACCGGAACACACGTTTGATCTCAGTGTAAAACTGGAATCTTTCCAAACAACGGCGCAGTGTGAACCTCTGTCAGGCCTGACTTTATCTGGCAGCTCTGTGATATAGCGGGGCTAGTTGTCACCCTTCACGTTATACTGTTCATGTATTTTTCTAATTTATTACATTTACTAAGTTGTTATTCTTTCAGCTTTATTTTATTCTATTAAAATGTGTTAAAATGACAGAATATAAAACATGTGACAACTTGCCCCTAACCTGATGTTTCTTTAAAATACTCTTGTTCTGTCAACACAGTTCAGTCTTAATCTGCCTTCTGACTCTTGTCTGGTGTCAGTTTGCTTTTGTTGAGTCAAAATATTTTAACAAATCAGAAATGTATGTAAGTTTGACTTAAAGTTCCTGAGCTTCTGGCCTCCTTTTTAACCGACTCTAGATTGAGTTTGTCAACAACAAAAACACTTTCTCTCTCGCGCGCGTTTATTCATCGTTAACGCTGAACGTTCAGAAAGAGACACTGAAGGATCGTACGAATCTAGAAATATTGTTGTACTTACAGCTCATGAAATGATGATCTGTCTGTCTTCTGAGACGCACGATGCCGGCTTCACCTGCAGCTCAAATATGAGTTCATAACATTAAGAGGAAGAACAGAAGTCAAGCTTATCTCACATGCATCACGACTCGAGCACGCATGACTGCAAAAAGGGGAAATAGAAAGTGTAAGTCTTCTTCCCCTCCCACTGTGAACACACACGCACACACTCTCAAACTCTCTCTCTCTCTCACACACACACACACACACACACACACACACACACACACACACACACACACACACACACACAGACAGACACACACACAGAGAGAAACTCACACTCTCTCTCTCACACTCTCTCTCACACACACACACACACACACACACACACACACACACACACACACACACACACACACACACACACACACACACACACACACACACAGAGAGAAGACACACTCCACACTCTCTCTCTCACACTCTCTCTCACACACACACACACACACACAACACACACAAACACACACACACACACACACACACACACAAACACACACACACACACACACACACACACACACACACACACACACACACAAACATCACACTCTCACACTCTCTCTCATCACACTCTCTCTCACACACACACACACACACACACAACAAACAACACACACACACACACACACAAACAAACACACACACACACACACACACACACAGAGAGAGAACTCACACTCTCACACTTCTCTCTCACACTCTTCCACACACACAGCACACACACAACACACACACCCACACCACACACACACACACACACACACACACACAAAGAGAGAGTCACACTCTCACACTCTCTCTCTCACACTCTCACTCTTCACATGTTAAAGTCACTTATGAAACACACATAATGTGTTCTGTAATTAGGAGAAATGGGTCAGATATAGTGTGTTAGCAGTTGATTAATTACTCTATAAGAAGTGATTACTCCAGGCCTATAATGTTGAACCAACGCGGGAAACGGTTAGTTAGTTAGTTCTAACTACACACAGAGTGTGAGACTCACTCTCACACTCTCTCTCTCACACTCACACACACACACACACACACACTCACACTCACACACACACACACACACACACACACACACACACACACACACACACACACACACACACACACAGTTTAGTCTATTTTGCACTTCTGTTATTTTGGCTTATTTTGCACTGTCTTCATTATTTGGTGAATTCACACATTCAGAATCACCAGGGGGGGAGGGGGGTGTTTCCCGTACAACGATGCCTCTCACCACTTAACCACCGTAAGAAGTTGAACTAACTAACTAACCGTTTCCCGCGTTGGTTCAACATTATAGGCCTGGAGTAATCACTTCTTATAATTAATCAACTGCTAACACACTATATCTGACCCATTTCTCCTAATTACAGAACACATTACGTGTGTTTCATATGTGCTTTAACATGTGAAGCTCATGTGCTTTTACTGTAATCTGGCAGAGGATGCTGATTTTATTGATTGATTGATTAGTGTACAGTAATTATACTCTACTGTTTTTCAGTTCAAACTCGAGGTATTTGAAAGTTTCTTTACTAGTGCTTTTCATCTACTGTAAGATCTTTTTAAGTTACTGTGAATTTCACAGTATCCGCGCCCCTCTATTTATATCACATGCTGTAACAGACACTGCCTTGCCGGATGACTCCTGATCGTCAAAAGGAGGTTTGTGGGACACTGAGTTGAAGTGGTCTCAGTAGTGCTCTCTATACGGTGCAGTGTGTCATCATGCGTTTGATTCTCACAGAAAGGGACAATGTGTATTTGACTAAGGTTCAAGGTTTGTACAAGCTGGTGCGTAGTTTTAAAGTCGTGAGTTGTTTCATGAAGTGCATGTTTGCAACCGAATACTGTATAATACATTATCGTGCCAAA
The DNA here is from genome assembly GCA_027422435.1 of Schizopygopsis pylzovi. Classification (NCBI taxonomy): domain Eukaryota; kingdom Metazoa; phylum Chordata; class Actinopteri; order Cypriniformes; family Cyprinidae; genus Schizopygopsis; species Schizopygopsis pylzovi. Next base: position 35,125,885 of record CM049830.1, on the reverse strand, counting down.
CCGCAGGTCTTTGTACGTCCACATGCACGGCATACTAATAAGAAACTCTGCTTCAAACTTTGCATCGCTGTTTGCAAATTGTTAAACTATTTTAGAAATGAGGAACTTGCAAACATAAATGGGTAGTGATGCTTTTGTTAAAAACACAGTGAAGCATAACAGCAGGCCGGCCCTGCTTTTCTGGGGTCCTAAGTAGAATTCTATTTGGGACGGCTCAAGCCTTTCTGGGGATCTAAGCAGAATTCTATTTGTGCTGCCCCAAGCCTTTCTGGGGCCCTAAGCAGAATTCTATTTGGGACGGCCCAAGCCTTTCTGGGGCCCTAAGCAGAATTCTATTTGTGTCGCCCCAAGCCTTTTTGGGGCCCTAAGCAGAATTATATTTGTGCCGGCCCAAGCCTTTCTGGGGCCCTAAGCAGAATTATATTTGGGCCGGCCCAAGCCTTTCTGGGGCCCTACGCAGAATTCTATTTGGGCCAGCCCAAGCCTTTTTGGGGCCCTAAGCAGAATTCTATTTGGGACGGCCCAAGCCTTTCTGGGGCCCTAAGCAGAATTATATTTGTGTCGCCCCAAGCTTTTCTGGGGCCCTAAGCAGAATTCTATTTGTGCCGCCTCAAGCCATTCTGGGGCCCTAAGCAGAATTCTATTTGGACTGCCCCAAGCCTTTCTGGGGCCCTAGGCAGAATTCTATTTGTGCCGGCCCAAGCCTTTCTGGGGCCCTAGGCAGAATTCTATTTGTGCCGGCCCAAGCCTTTCTGGGGCCCTACGCAGAATTCTATTTGTGTTGCCCCAAACCTTTTTGGGGCCCTAAGCAGAATTCTATATGTGCCGGCCCAAGCCTTTCTGGGGCCCTATGCAGAATTATATTTGTGCCGCCTCAAGCCTTTCTGGGACCCTATGCAGAATTCTATTTGGGCAGGCCCAAGCCTTTCTGGGGCCCTATGCAAAATTCTATTTGTGCTGGCCCAAGCCTTTCTGGGGCCCTTATTGTGTTATTTTGCTTTATAGTATGTTATTTACTCAATATGTTGTTATTTTACTTAAAATATGATGTATGTTCAAAGAATGTAACCTACAATCTGATCAATATGTTGAAAGTATTCCAGTCTATTGGGCAGTACTGGAGTGTATCAGTGAACTTGAATAACCCTATGAACTTTGGCTGGCGTCCCAGAATATGACAAACACCTGTGAGCAGTTTTGATGTATGTCTTCTTTTGATGTATGTCTTCTTGACACTGTCAAGGTCCTTGGTTGAAGGGAGAGAACTAACTTGGTGTTTAGAAGGGAGCTGGTTATCTACAGGAACTCCCATGTTTGGGCAGTGCCACAGGTATAAAGGGTGAGCGGACAGACAAAGATTCAGATGTTGCGGGCCTGCCATCTCGGCTTTGTTATTCTGATAATAAAGTCTAATTTTGACATCTGGAACTCCTGTTTTCTTGAGCCTCATTGACTACATTGAAGAAATCCATCCTTTGCTCTTTTTGCTACGACATAATTTGGCGACCCAGATGGGACTGGATTGAGGTCCGGGGTCCTGAGAGCCGTCGTGGGCGGAGGGCCTGGCTGACACGCAAACAACTCACAAACCAAGGCGCCTAAAAAGGTAAGCAATATTTTGCTTAAATTGGAAATAAAGAGTTTGTTTGCGTGGTTGACTAAGGTCATGCCTGGGATGGTGATCTGAGACAGGGCTTCACCAGTACCAGAATCTAAGAAATTGGATTGGAATTAAAATTAAGGAAAAGTAAATGAAGAGGCAAGTATGATTTAAGGGGTTCCAGATGTCAAAAGACACTCATATGGAAGAGTGGTAAAGAGATTTATATACACAAGAGGTGTATTGCGCATTGCCTTAGGGACAGGCAAAAGTGGTGCCCAAGAGAGAGGCACAAAATCCTGTGCCGCAGCCTTTAGAGGTGGGGGCGCCCAGGAAGTCAGAGAGCGACTCGTAGGTTGGCTGAGTGTGGCTCTGATGGGCTCCCACTTCTTTTGGTTTGCCAGCGCAGGTGTCTGCAGACCGGAAAAAGTGAAATCGTTAGTCTTTTGTCTGTCTGTCCACTATGTGTGTGTGTTAAGGCATTGAAGCTTTGCATGTTTGGCTTGCTCATTAACCATGCTTGCTGCTTTGCTCTGTGTTAAATGTGCGTGATATATGTTCTATGTTAAATGTTTTTTCGCTGGAACTGGAATGAAAAAACTATATCTATAAAGATAAATACATTGAATGGAGAATAAAGAGTTTGTTAAGAACTATATAAGAGTTGAAAACACTAAAAATATACCATGAAATTGGCCTTGTCGGCTATTTGGCCATCATCCAAGTTGCCGACATTTTGATCCAAATTGTGAAACTGAATTATTGATAAAGAAAAAGATAAAAACTGATTGATTTTTCATTCCCAGAAAGAGAATGAGACCTGTTGGTGTTTTTCTCTTTTGATCTGTGTGTGTGTGAGAGACAGAGAGAGAGAAAGGAGGGGCCCCACTGTGCGCGAGCGAGTGTGTGTGCGAGCCACTGTGTGTGTATGTGTGTGAGCAAATGTGTGTGGGAGTAAACACTGCTGGCAGTGAAGGTCAGATACAGGAGAGGGAGAGAAAAGGATGAAAAACTCATCCAAAGCAGAGTAAAATATACAAAGTTTATAAATATTATGGTAATCCAAATGAATGGAGCAATGAGAAAGATGAATTATTAATTAGAAAACACATTGGCATTATTTTAAAATATTTGAGAAAGTCTAACCAAATTCTATAATAAGTGATAAGTCCTCCGCCCAGCAAAAAATCCAGGTGGAAATCAGGGGTCGGATGCTTTTAGTGATCCTCGTCTGATGAGCCTGGTGAAGATTAACAAGTAATTAAAGGGCTGGGATTAGAGAGGTAAATCACTGAAGGAAACAACAATAATAATAATAATAATAATTAATTATATTAAACAGGTTAATAAATCTGGCTTTCAAAGATGTCAAAGTCCAGTAGAGTTCTTGGCAGCTAGAAATCCAGCCTGTAATGAAATAATAGGGGAGCTCTCAGTAAAGTGGGCAGAGAGAACTTTTAGTCATTTTTTTTGTGTGTTTTTGGTAACTAGATAAAATAAAATATATTGTTGTATTTATATTTGTTTAAGTTTAGTTACAGTTTAAGTAATATTGTATTTTGTCATTTCTATTAGTTTTTTTAGCAACTAGCTAAACATATTTATTTTCTGTTTTTATTTTAAAATTAGTACTTGGTTACAAAGTGGCCGGCAGGAGGAACATTTAATGTGACTATGTGTAAAGAAATAGAGGTCTTGATAAAAAATTACAAGACCAATTACACCTCCAAAAAAGAGAAATGGAAAAAGAGAACGAGAATTAGGGTTATTAACCCTGTTCAAACAATATGGAATTAAATTAATAAAATTGGAAAAACAAGAAAGAGAGAATAAAAACAATGAAACAAAAGAAGAAAGGCCACCTCCATATGCTCTTTCCTGTGATCAAACTGTTAACCAAATGCCTGTAGGACAGGGAAAAATAGATTTAAAGGAGCCAATAGAATTTGAGGGATACCTACATGATGAAAATACAGAGGTTGAAAAAGAGCAGAGCTGCACAAGAGAAGTAAGAGGGACAGTAGGCAGTAGGGAAATAACACACTCACACAGCCATGAGGGAGGGGCTGGAGCAACCGAGAGAGAGACTGAGAACATCCACACCACTGTCACAGCCAAGACAGAAAGAGAGAGAGAGAGAGAGAACAGCCCACAAGGAGGAGCCAAGGATGGAAAGAGAGAGAGCTGAAAACTGCAGAGAAGAGGGGAAAACAGGTGAGCCACCCACATATCATTATCTTTCAGAAATGCTCGAAGACTTGGCAGGCCGCCACAGACATATGACATCAGGTTGTGAAAGTGTGGAAAACTATCAAGCTGAAGAGCCTGAGGAAACACCTGAAAGAAGTATGTCACCTGCTGACTCCGTCCAGGAAATACTGGATGAAATGGAGGAAAGATGCAATAGAACAAGAAAGGATCTCAAACAAGCTGATCACATGACACAAGAAGAGTTTGAAAAGACTGTGAACTCACTGCATCAAGAGTTGGATGAACTAATTGACAAACGTAAACCAATGCAGTCGCACTCAAGCCCACATGATTATGTCCTGCGAAAACAATACAAACAAGTAGCTGGGACATTGGTCATGCAAGACATAGAACCTCCAGAAGACCAGGTACAAGTTCATCTAACACGAAGACAAAGAGGGAGGGAGGAACACAGATCAACCAGGGCATCAAGAGAAGCTGAAGCCCCAAGATTTGAATGTCCAATCCTCATCAAGCAAGGATACGCCCAATATATACCTTGGGCCGGCCAAGATCTGGACACTTTGGTTTCCCGCCTTCCAGACATTCATGAAGGTGCCGGGAAATGGATCAGAACATTCAAAGAAGAAACAGTTGGAAAACTCCTGGCCCTGGGTGATATCAAAGCCCTGCTTGCAAAGTGCCTGGGAGCCTCCAAGATGAATGACATCCTCAAGCAATCTAGCCTCCTTCAAGCAGTGGATAGGCCTCAGGAAGATGGAATCTCCTTTGACAAGCATCGACATAACATCTGGATGACACTGAGGGCTGAATACCCAATGCAAATAGACCCAGGGTTCCTGAAGGGGGAACCAATGGAGGAAACTGAGAACCCCATCACCTACATCCAGAAACAATTAAGACGTTGGAAAGAGGAACTGGAAAGGGATCCAGAAAAAGACAAAATACTGACAGCACTCTTCAGAACCGCCATTGTAGAAGCCATGCCTTCAACAGTGAAAGTAAAACTGGAAGATGTGGTAGGACTGAATTCCAAGTCACATAAAGATTTCAGAGACCATGTGGTCCATGCTGTGGAACAATACAGAAGACAAAAGTTAAAAGTAAAAGATCAAGAAAAAGAACTACAAAGAAAACTGACCCAGATGCAGCTTGAGGAGCTGCTAAATAAGAAGAAAAAGGTCCAAGCAGTGCAGAAGGAAGACCAGTCAGCAGTAATGGCACCTGTCAATACTTCAGTGCCTGTCAATCCACCAGCACCAATGAACGTGCATCCACCAGCATATCAGACTGCAACAGCACAAGCGACACCATGTCTGGAAAATATATAAAGACAGTAGGATTCTCGGGGGTAACTCAGCTACTTCCTATGACGGCCCCTGTAAGCATAAGTCTGAAAGACACTGAAATAAGAATACCAATTTTAGTTTCAGAACATACACCTGTTAATTTGTTGGGCAGAGACGCCATATGTAAACTAAAAATGCAAATATGGTGTACCCCTGATGGAATTTATGTGGACGATAAGGCAATTAGACAAATGAATGTCTCAACATTGCAACAAACACAAGAACCATGTGCTAACATATATTGGTTAGGAGAGCTAAAAGAAGATGTGGAAAGAACAATCAGCAAATGGGGAAGATACATAAGGGAACAGCTTTGTGAGCCAAGCCTACCAAAAACTGAATTTCATTGTACAATGAAGTATGATGAGAACAAAGACTCTGAACTTGAAAAAAGATGGTTAGAAAACACAAAAGGGCTGAAAATCACTATGATGTCACAATACATAATAGTAGGACCAGAAGGAGCAGCTCTGCAGGTAGATAGGGAAAAAACATTGATGAGGGGTTTGAAGTACCAAACTCAGTTCCCCATATTTCCTTATACATAAGCAAAAACTGTGTTTCTAAAGACTTAGGCCGCATGATGCAAAAAGCAGAAAAATGCAAGTGGGAAGCCACAGAAAATCATCTAATCTTCCAATCAGCAGATAAAGTGTATCTCAAAATTTTGTGTGCTACCCCAATGTTGGGGGTTCCCAGAATGGTGATAAATACAAAAATTGATCCAAAAGTCAATGAACATCAAACAAAGCAAACTGAATTGTTAAAAGAAATGGAAAAACAAGTACCAATGGAATTATGGTCTCAACATGACACAGATGTGCGGTTAGTGAAATCAGCCAATCCAGTTAGAATAGCACTCAGATCAGGAGCTAAAATACCAAAGAAGATGCAATACCCTTTGAAACCAGAAGCAGAAAAGGGAATCAAAAAAACAATTGAGGGATTGGTGAAAGCAGGAGTACTTATTGAAAGTGCAAGTTATTGTAACACTCCAATATTACCAGTAGCTAAGGCAGACAAATCCAAATGGCGTTTGGTGCATGATTTGAGAGAAGGGAATAAGGTTGTGGAAGATTGACCTGCTGAAGTACCAAACCCGCATACGTTGCTAACTAATGTTCCATCTGCTGCTAATTATTTTACTGTGATTGATCTCTGCTCAGCTTTTTTCAGTGTTCCCCTAGCTGTGGAGAGCCAACCACTGTTTGCATTCACCTACCAAGGGAAACAGAACACGCTGAAGCAGGAGGACCATCTGAAGATGAAATACTGTCTGCAGAAACAGAACAGGACGATCAGGGAGAGACTGATCCTGGTCCTAGTGCTGATATATCTAATGCAACGATTGCCCAAGATTCGGGGCAACCCACAGGGTCGCCTGAACCAAGACCCTCAACTAGTGTCCAGTCCAGATATCAACCTGAGGAATTCCTCACACTTGATCCAGACACCATTGCTGATCTATTCCATTAATGTGACTGATCAAACACCAGGTATTTATGCAAACATACATGTCAGAAAGAGGTCAGCAGGATGGACATATGATGATGAGAATGATACCCTAATCTATGACATGGAATCCTACTTACAAAAAGAAGGGCTGTTAGATGCAGCACATCACAATGACTGGTTTAAATGGGCAGAATATACTGCAAAAGAAGCTGGAATGTTTAGTTGTGTGCTTTGTTCTCCATCCCCTCTTAAGAAACTTGTAGTTGTGCCAAACCCATATGATTACATGCACTGTGGTAGATTTTACTCACAGTATTGTAACAATATGACTGGAAAGGTATACCCCTATTGTCCAGCAGAATGTTTAACTATGCTTGGGAACAAGAATTTCCACCGATTCTACAGACAGCAAGGGTGGGGGGATGAATGTAAGCGAATGGACATAAGAATTGGAGCCACGAAGAGAGAAACCCCTGTAGCCTACGTAATTGATCGCACATTGGAATTTGAGTGTTTTAACAAATCAGAAGGAAAACATGACATGGGGAAATTTAAAGGGAATTGTGTTATAATTTGGCACCTGGATCAAAACATGTACTATGACTCAAGAGTGCTCAAATCATTTAGTCTGATATATGCAACAGCTACTATATCGACAAACATGTCAATCATACAAATTAAAGACAATTGCCCAAAAGCAACTATTAGTTTTCCTCTAATTAGAACAATGGAAGATCAATTAGAAGCAGTGGCAGACTACTATTGGGTATGTGGGGGAAAAAGACTAAGGGCAACATTGCCAAAAGACTGGAAAGGCATGTGTACGAGAGTAAGAATGCTACAAGAGATAACGTTGATTGAAGGAGATCTAGATGAAGTTAAGCAGCCTCAGCCAAAGAGACGTAGAGCTAAAAGAGCATATGAAAAAGATCCAAATGTATCCTTAGATATCATAGGCCAACCAAGAGGAATCCCAGAGGAATATAAAGCTAGAAATGAGATAAAGTCTGGATTTGAGTCTATATGGATATGGATAACCCCAAATAAAAACTTAGAATGGATCAATTACATCTACTATAATCAGCAGAGATTCATAAATTATACTGATGATGCTTTAGATGCTTTGGGAAAGCAGTTGGGTCCCACTAGCAAAATGACATGGCAAAACAGACAAGCTCTAAATTGGCTCCTGGCTGAAAAAGGAGGAGTATGTGTAATGTTTGGTTCTGACTGTTGTACTTATATTCCAAACAATACAGCCCCAGATGGATCATTCACCAAAGCAATGGGGAAACTGAAAAACCTGAGAGAGGAGGTGACCAAGAATGCTGGAGCAGACATGCATACCTGGGATTGGTTTAATTCACTTTTTGGGTCTTGGGGACAATGGTTAACCAAAATGGGCATTATAATTGGCATTGTTGTTGTTATGTTTCTTTTGTTGTTCTGTTGTATTGTGCCTTTCATCAGATCAATTCTGGCCAGTGCTGCAGCCAAACAGATGATTAACGTGTCAGTGAGACCAACTGGAATTGACGTTGGATGTACCAACACGTATACAGTGGGACCTGGACTGGATGAACTGGATGATTTTGTGTAAAACATTCTCTGAGTGGTAGGGAAGGGGTGCCTTTTATTTTCATTTATTATTTTTACCTTGTATTGTAACTTTTGATAGAAAGGGAGTTAGTATCTTCATTGTATTTTCTTTTCATATTATGTAGTGACATTAGAATATTTGGATAGAGTAGGAAGGAAGTTAGATGGTTTTATGTATTTTACTTTGGCATATACCCCTTCCTGAAGTTATTTGGTTTGATATCTTTATATTTTATTCTGAAATCATTTATTTCTAAAAAGAGCATTTTTTCTATACATCAAATGTGAAATGTAATTATTTTTGAACAGAAAGAAAACATTGAAGGTTTTAAGCAGGTCAGTGTCCGTGTTACGAGGCAATACAACCAGAAAAGGGGACGATAAGAAAAGATTGTATGTCTACTACTTATTTGCAAGTATTCATCATTTAACCTTCATTATCAGTATGTAGTTTGTTTCTTTAACACTGGAGAATTATCACTGGAAAATATGAAAAGAAGAAAGGATCGACGAGCATCTCAGTGCTTAACAACATGAGTAGATTCAACTGGAGGTTTAAAAACCCACCATCTACTCCAACACCAGATAGAGCTGAAGGGCATTGGATCTGCCTAAGAGCTCCTCTGGCAACGAAGGACAACATCACCAGATAGAGCTCCAAGCTACCGGAAATGTTTGGAGTTCCTCTGGCAGCGTGGGATAGACCAGTGCATAATATTGCATTATATTACTTTGTTTTTTCTAATTTTGATATTTGATAAGTATAATCATTTGACTAATCATTCATGTACTCTACATAACCATGACAACCATGGGCAAGGCTAAAAGACATGCACATGCTTTAAAACACATTTCTGATTTGTTTTGAGAGTTTGTTGACCCCCAAGAATGTATAGGTAGGGAAGTAGATTCTTTTACTCTTTTCTAGTCAAGGGTGAGAAGAGATGTTTGGATCTGGCTTCCTCTGGAGTGCAGCAGCATAAAGAAGCCATTTGTTAGGAGAAGCAATAATGGAGGACCTTTATTGGTTCATAGAAGGATAGAAGGATGGGTGGACTTGTGATGTTGCACTCTGGGCAAGGGTTATTAGTGGTGAGACTTCGTAAAGTCTCAGAGGGGGGAATATATTGTGTTATTTTGCTTTATAGTATGTTATTTACTCAATATGTTGTTATTTTACTTAAAATATGATGTATGTTCAAAGAATGTAACCTACAATCTGATCAATATGTTGAAAGTATTCCAGTCTATTGGGCAGTACTGGAGTGTATCAGTGAACTTGAATAACCCTATGAACTTTGGCTGGCGTCCCAGAATATGACAAACACCTGTGAGCAGTTTTGATGTATGTCTTCTTTTGATGTATGTCTTCTTGACACTGTCAAGGTCCTTGGTTGAAGGGAGAGAACTAACTTGGTGTTTAGAAGGGAGCTGGTTATCTACAGGAACTCCCATGTTTGGGCAGTGCCACAGGTATAAAGGGTGAGCGGACAGACAAAGATTCAGATGTTGCGGGCCTGCCATCTCGGCTTTGTTATTCTGATAATAAAGTCTAATTTTGACATCTGGAACTCCTGTTTTCTTGAGCCTCATTGACTACATTGAAGAAATCCATCCTTTGCTCTTTTTGCTACGACACCCTAAGCAGAATTCTATTTGTGCCGACCAAAGCCTTTCTGGGGCCCTAAGCAGAATTCTATTTGGGCCAGGCCAAGCCTTTCTGGGGCCCTAAGCAGAATTCTATTTGTGCTGGCCCAAGCCTTTCTGGGGCCCTAAGCAGAATTCTATATGTGCTGGCCCAAGCCTTTCTAGGGCTTCAAATTGCAGAATTCTATTTGTGTCGCCCCAAGCCTTTCTGGGGCCCTAATCAGAATTCTATTTGGGCCGGCCCAAGCTTTTCTGGGGCCCTAATCAGAATTCTATTTGGGTCGCCCCAAGCCTTTCTGGGGCCCTAAGCAGAATTCTATTTGGGTCGCCCCAAGCCTTTCTGGGGCCCTAAGCAGAATTCTATTTGTGTCGCCCCAAGCCTTTCTGGGGCCCTAAGCAGAATTCTGTTTAGGGGACCTCTGTGCTGCCAACATGACTGATTAGTGTCAAAGCTTGATTATTCACACATTATAAATCTAACACAACCATTATCGGTTTTGTTTGTTGTAGCTGTGTTGCTTGCGACCATTCCCTGCCTGGCATGTTTTTACCCTTCTGTGATGTTTAATTATAACAGCTGCAAACTTACAAGAGTGGCCAGGTGTTAATTTGCATTTTAACATTCAAAGTCTTAAAAACTAGGCGTACTTAATGTGGTGTGCTGAAAAGTAGCAGACAATGCATTTACAGAACAGAATATTATTTTAACGACATAGATATTAATTGTTGTACTTTTATAACATGTCACATTTTTTTATGATAAACATTAAACACAGCAGAGAGCATCTATATGTATAAAACAACAACTCTATTAGGCGTAATGGTATTGGAATATAATAGCAAAGACCCTAAAGGTCGGCTAAGGTAAATAATGTTAATCAGTTGCCAGTTTATGAACCAGAAGCTTATTTTTATTACAAAACTATATACACAGAAAAGTTGTTTTTACGCAGTAGATAAACACGTTAAATGTCAAGGATATTTGCTGATGTTTTGATCTAAAATACAACAAAACGCACTCCTGATTTGTGCCACAACCCCCCCACTTACTTTCGTGTATTTCGGGAGAAATAGGTGAATTTATGCGATGTTAAACCACACAGATTATTATTATCAACATCCCTGCATGACACGTCGCTAAATGATATGTATATAGATTATTTCATTATTTAATATTGCGCTTTTGTATGAATGCCATTGTCCATTGGATTAATATATCACAAATAAAATAAACTGTAAATTCATATCGGCTACTCTTGGGGGCCCTCTAGTGGCCCCGGAGCCCCGAGCAGCCGCTTAGCTTTACTGTGGATCCCATCGCTTTGGGACAAAATATATTTGTTTCTCATTCAGACACAAAACTCAATGTAGCTATAAGCCAGTCTGCATGTTCACACGCTCTTTACAAATCAATATCTAACATATTACAAGACATTTCTACAGTAGGGGAGAGTGGGGACGGTTGCAACATGTCTTATATCTTCAATCAGGAATGAGCTACAGTGATGATATTCATACTGCACATGCTAAATCAGCCCCCCCCCCATCCTTCCTGGATGAAATCAGGCACATGTGACCATTCCTTCATTTCCATGGTAAAAAAGTATTTTTGTAATAATTCGATTTTTTTGTCATACTGTCTAAGTTGTTTGCGTGAAGCATTGTACAAACATATGATTGATATCTTAGCTTATAATAGGCATAGCTAACATGTGTCAAAGAAATTGTGTCGAGAAATTATACCAAGTATTATCACGGCTGTCAAGGTTACTGCAAACGTCCTTTAACACAACATTCATACACTTGGTTAACTGCTAGTTAGTCAAACTAGTTCTTAAGATAGTGATTAAAGTTCATGCAACCCGCCTTAGTTCAGTAACCTTTCACAGATGCTAACACAAGTAGACTATTATTACATTCTAGTGTCTTGATTCTGATTAAATTCATATTTTGTATATTTACAATAATTAACCAAGACTTGATGTTTTTTCTTCCCATTTACTATTCTTTGTTTTTTTACCGCCAATTTAACTTATTAAAGACCACGTCTATGCACAGATAAAATAAAGAAACTGCTGAAGGATATTTAAGAATGGTTTTAATGACATTTTAATGAATGTTGCAAAGTTGTGGGGTCAGTTGCAACATTTGACTTTGTCTATTGAAGTATAAATTGTGTGTATATAATCATATGTGCACGTGTTACAGCAGTGTGTGTGAGTAGCCGACTGATGTGGCTTTATTGTATAAAATTATGGCTTTCTAATGCAAACAGTCTCTGAAAGACTAAAGGACATGCAAAAAGTGTTGCAACCGTCCATACTCTCCCTTAATACCTTCACGAAATATATTCCACCGACACTATTTGATGTGTTGATAGACGTGTTAGTCATTCAGACAAATGTTGTAAATATATTGCAGTGAATGCTGAACATGTTTTGTAAAGGACAAGAGAAAGCACTGTGTGACGTTACTGTTGTCCTTGCTAAAGTGTGTTTGCTGAAGAATGATTTGAGATTGTATGTTAATTGTGAATGTCAAATTAGCAGCTGTGCTGAAAGCTGCAAGAGAACCGTGTGAAGAGTTTTGAAAAAGGACCCGTTATAATACCGAGAAACGTGTCTAAAAGTAAAAACTGTAATGTGTCATGGTGCATCTGTACATATCCACGTTCATATTATGAAGTATGGCCGGCACATGCTAAATATCTCCGCTGGGTTTCACATTAAAACAACATTAGAAATAATAACAGAAAGATCATTTTAGCCCGAACTATACACACACACATGCTGGTTTTTATGGTTTATGGTGACACTTCATAAATGCATAATGTTTTTATACTGTACAAACTGTATTTTATATCGCTCTACACCTACACTCTCAGAAATAAAGGTACAAAAGCTGTTACTGTGGTGCTACCTTTTCAAAAGGAACACTTTTTTACCTATTAGGCTCAAATATGTACACTTTAAGTACTAATATGTACCTTTTAAGGTACCAAAATGGACCCTTTGGGTACAAACATGCACCTTTTGAAAAGGTACCACCGCCACAGCGACAGCTTTTGTACCTTTATTTCTGAGAGTGTAAAACTACCCTTTATAAAAGACTCAAAACTTTCAAAAACATCATTCTGGATGATTTATGAGCCTTTTGAATTACTGAGACACATAAAGTGTCCTCTTAAACCACCTTCATGCTGTAATACCTCTGTACGACACACTTCATTATACAAGTGTGTGTCCTCATAAACCACATAAACATGCACACATCATAGGAAGGACATGAGCAGCTCTTAAAATGAAAGGGTTAAATTAAATGTCATTCTGTGTAGTCGAACGCATCTCTTGTGTTGTAGGCCAAACCCTCAAACCAACCGAACTCGATTACATATGTCAATGATGATTTGGTTTACTTGAAAACACTCAAACTCAACCAAAAAGGATGTTTTCCTCCAGAGGACAGCAGCAGAGAGAGTCATGCATCTGATTCAGTCCTTTATTAATCAAGTTAGTCATGCACGAGGATTCGTCAGTTCCAGGCTTACAATTGAATCTAATGCAAGCTGCTGTTTAACTAAAACACGTTGGAGACACTAGGCAGATTTGTCATTTTATATGTTGCTATTTTAAAATATACTCATACAAAATATGCACACATATAAATTGGATAAATTACGGTCTTAAAGGTTTTTAGAGTGTTAAAGTAGATTTTAAGGTATTTTATTTTGAGGCAATAGGGTTAGGGTTATACTTTAAAATATCGTAACGCCTTTTAAATGAGGAAAACATAATTGCTTTAAAATGTTAAAACCCTTTGAAATCAGAGAACTGAATATTCCTCTGGTGTGTGTTGTTTGTGACGTCAGGCGCTAGAGGGCGCGAGAGGATCGTCGGACACTTCCGGTCTTCAACACTAGAAGAAAGAACAAACATGCTCAATTCAGATAAACCTTATTGGCAAGACGTGTATAGTATTGACGAAGCATTGCAATTATATGAACAGTAAACAAAAGACAGAGTATTGTAGCCAACACACAATCAGTAAAACAATATATATGTACAAGTTGTATTTATTGTAAACTATTAATTCTCTCTCTGCATGCACTTTTGAATGTGTGCACGTTTGTGAGCATCATCTTTTCTGTCGTTGTGTGTTCTTGTGCACTTTCTGAAGTCGAATGCTTTCGGATCTGGATAGTTTTCTCTCTCAGCGAGTGCAGATGGTGAGGAAGGAAGTGTTGCTCGTTTGCAGGCCTCACTCTTCACTGTCAGTGTAATCGCTTCTGTTACTGTATGCAATATTTTCAGATGCTAATTGGCATTTCAGACTGGATAATGCATTGTTGGCTCAGAAAGCCCTTCTCCTTTTCTCATTGTGTTCAGTTGCACTTATTTTATATCTGAGATTTGTGGCATGCATGCTCTCACTACTGTGGACTGAAATCAGAATGACTTTATTGACCGTAATTATCATTGAGTTCATTCTGGAGAACGGCTAACAGTGATGTGAGATGATGATAACGTATGAAAAACACTGAGTTTCCATCTGAACACATCACGCAGGACGAGTGTAAGCACTGGTGTATTGTAAGATATCAATGCAATGTTAGATTATAGCTTTTGTGTGCTCGTTAACTAAGCATAGCCTTTAGTTCATTCAGTTTTGATATGAGTTTTGACTTTGCATTGATCACTGACCAGTTTAAATGCTAGTGTTACATTCTAATATAATGCAGTAATGCAGAGTGATGTTTAAATTAACATCAATAATATACAACATTCGCAACATATTTTATTCGCATAATCCAATGCATTTCTGAGTGAAACCAGGGAAGATAGTAGGAGAGGAATTTACCTGTCAGTGGCTCATGAAACATATTTTTCTCTATTGTCAATGTCAAATATATACGCTGTGAATCTGAGTGAAGCAGCTGGATGTGTGTAATTATAGTAGATCTTGAGCCCATGGGAGCGTTTGGTGAGACATGTGCTGATACAGTGAAACTCCTCTCAGCTTAGAGATGCAGCGCTGCCATGCTGGAGCCTGCAGACACACTCATAAACGTGCAGACACCTGCAGAAACATGCGCATACACTCACACAGACATGCACAGACACACACAGACAGACATGCACAGAGACACATACAGACACGCATGGAAACCTGCAGACACACTCATAAACGTGCAGACACCTGCAGAAACATGCGCATACACTCACACAGACATGCACAGAGACACATACAGACACGCATGGAAACCTGCAGACACACTCATAAACGTGCAGACACCTGCAGACACACTCATAAACGTGCAGACACCTGCAGAGACACATGCGCATGCAGCACACTCACACAGACATGCACAGACACACACAGACAGACATGCACAGACACACACAGACAGACATGCACAGAGACACATACAGACACGTATGGAAACCTGCAGACACACTCATAAACGTGCAGACACCTGCAGAAACATGCGCATACACTCACACAGACATGCACAGACACACACAGACAGACATGACACAGCAGACACATGCACAGACATCAGCATGCGACAACCATGACAGACACACATACAGACACAATAAACGTGCAGACACCTGCAGAAACATGCGCATACACACACAGACATGCACAGACACACACAGACAGACATGCACAGAGACACATACAGACACGCATGGAAACCTGCAGACACACTCATAAACGTGCAGACACCTGCAGAAACATGCGCATACACTTACACAGACATGCACAGACACACACAGACAGACATGCACAGACACACACAGACAGACATGCACAGAGACACATACAGACACGCATGGAAACCTGCAGACACACTCATAAACGTGCAGACACCTGCAGAAACATGCGCATACACTCACACAGACATGCACAGACACACACAGACAGACATGCACAGAGACACATACAGACACGCATGGAAACCTGCAGACACATGCATAAATATTTCATGCATCACACAGACATAAACAGACACACAGACACAACACACACATACACGAAAACCTGCAGAAACATGGAGACATGCCCAGACACCTTAATACACACACATACAGTACAGTACAGACACAGCCACCTGCAGACTCATGCGCAGACACTCACACAGACATACACATATATCTGCAGGTATGCACACAGTACAGTGTAGACACAGACACATGCACATACACAAGTATGCAGATGCAGACACCTATAGACATGCACACAGTACAGTGTCGACACAGACACATACACAAGTATGCAGATGCACACACCTATAGACATGCAGACACAGGCATGCATACAGACACAGACACTTTCAGAAACATGCAGATACATGCAGAGACATGCAGACACATGCATATAGATGCATACATACGAATTTAGACGCAGACACATGCTCAGACACATTCCTATAGACGCAGACACAGGCATGCAGATGCATACAACTGCAGACACATGCACAGACACAAGCACAAACATGCAGACACGTGCATATAGACACAGACACACACATACAGACTCCTGCAGAGACATGCAGGCACATGCATATAGACGCAGACACACGCATACAGACTCCTGCAGAGACATGCAGGCACATGCATATAGACGCAAACACACACATACAGACTCCTGCAGAGACACGCAGGCACATGCATATAGACACAGACGCACACATACAGACTCCTGCAGAGACACGCAGGCACATGCATATAGACGCAGACACACGCATACAGATGCAGACTCCTGCAGACACATGCAGAGACATGCATATAGACACAGACACACGCATACAGATGCAGACTCCTGCAGACACGTGCATATAGACACAGACACACACATACAGACTCCTGCAGAGACATGCAGGCACATGCATATAGACGCAAACACACACATACAGACTCCTGCAGAGACACGCAGGCACATGCATATAGACGCAGACACACGCATACAGATGCAGACTCCTGCAGACACATGCAGAGACATGCATATATACACAGACACACACATACAGACACAGACTCCTGCAGACACATGCAGACACATGCATATAGACACAGACACACACATACAGACACAGACTCCTGCAGACACATGCAGACACATGCATATATACACAGACACATACATACAGACACAGACTCCTGCAGACACATGCAGACACATGCATATAGACACAGACACACACATACAGACACAGACTCCTGCAGACACATGCAGACACATGCATATAGACACAGACACACACATACAGACACAGACTCCTGCAGAGACATGCAGACACATGCATATAGACACAGACACACACATACACACACATACAGACACAGACTCCTGCAGACACATGCATATAGACGCAGACACACGCATACAGATGCAGACTCCTGCAGACACATGCAGAGACATGCATATATACACAGACACACACATACAGACACAGACTCCTGCAGACACATGCAGACACATGCATATAGACACAGACACACACATACAGACACAGACTCCTGCAGACACATGCAGACACATGCATATAGACACAGACACACACATACAGACACAGACTCCTGCAGAGACATGCAGACACATGCATATAGACACAGACACACACATACACACACATACAGACACAGACTCCTGCAGACACATGCAGACACATGCATATAGACACAGACACACACATACAGACACAGACTCCTGCAGACACATGCAGACACATGCATATAGACACAGACACACATACAGACACAGACTCCTGCAGAGACATGCAGGCACATTTATATAGACACAGACACACACATACAGACACAGACTCCTGCAGACACATGCATATAGACGCAGACACACGCATACAGATGCAGACTCCTGCAGACACATGCAGACACATGCATATAGACACAGACACACACATACAGACACAGACTCCTGCAGACACATGCAGACACATGCATATAGACACAGACACACACATACAGACACAGACTCCTGCAGACACATGCAGACACATGCATATAGACACAGACACACATACAGACACAGACTCCTGCAGAGACATGCAGGCACATTTATATAGACACAGACACACACATACAGACACAGACTCCTGCAGACACATGCATATAGACACAGACACACACATACAGACACAGACTCCTGCAGACACATGCATATAGACACAGACACACACATACAGACACAGACTCCTGCAGACACATGCAGACACATACATATAGACGCAGACACACACATACAGATTCAGATACACACACACACACTCCTGCTCCATCAGCGTCTGCAGCAGCTTCTCATGCGTCTGTGTGTTGAGCGGCTGCTTTGATCGTCTGTCAGCAGCATGTTGATGAAATCTGTAAACTATAATTATCACCTGCTGAGATGAATAGTTGAATTTCATTAAAACGTTCCTGCGTAGCTCTTTCAATTTGATAAATAATGCTATAATTGTTGTACAGAATTAGTTTTTCTGAATTCTTAAATTTCTGCTCCTGAATCAAAATCCATAAAAGGGGTCATATGACGTCGAACAGCATTTTGTTTATTTGGTGTAATGCAATGTGTTTATGCGGTTTAAGGTAAAAAACAACAACATTATTTTCCACATAGTGTACATTATTGTTGCTCCTCGATGCGCCGCCGTTCTGAAACGCGTAGATTGTTACAAAGCTCATCGCTCTGAGACACGAGGCGTGCTCTGATTGGCCAGTTATCCTGTGCGTTGTGATTGGCCGAATACCTCAAGCGTGAAACAGAAATGTTACGCCCCTCACCGTATTGTGATGTGTTTCCCGGCGAGACGAGACTAAAACATTAAAACCCGTTATAAACAAGGCATTTGTTGCATCCAGTGGGGAGATAATTACTGATTATAATGACTTATACTGTCTTTACCATGTCTGCATTAGTGATCGTAGAAACACAAACAACAAGCGCGACTCTACACCGCTCAAAACTCACGTCTGAATCGTCAGAAGCAGAAACATGTTTACAGGCTTGTAAAGCTGGAACTGCTCCACTTTATAGAAACAGTCTTTGCATTGTAAGCCACTCTTCCGGGTTCAGGACACAGTATATAGCGCTGCACACACTCCAATATTTGTGTTCTGTTCTGGAACAGTGTTGTAAATATAACTGAACCACTGATTTCAAGCCATGTCCTCTTTTGAATCCCAAAAAAAGTAGTTTCTCTTTCACAACGAAGCGTCTTCAGGACAACACTACAGCCAGAATAATAGCCCCGCCTTCATTCATCACTTATATGTTTGGGCGGAGTTATGCAAATCTCTCCACACTGTGACATAGACGTGTGTTTGAGACGTCTTTTTAGGAGGCCGTGATCGAGTGTTAACTTTGATAAAGCATATCTCTTTGTTTTTTAGTCTTTGTAGCTTCAGGGATCTTATCTATGAAGCTTTGTAACTTTCCAAAGAGAAACTTGAAATAGCATCACATGAGCCTTTAAACTCTGCTGCAGAGTAAAACAATATTTGTTTGAAATAAAGATTATTGGAGTGTTTTTCAACAAAATTTAATTCCAGTCTTTCTACATCAGAATTTCATATTTAAATCAATGTGTTAATTGCATTTCTTAGTAATTGTTTGTGACATTTACTATCAATTTCTGAGTAAGAATGGTTTCTACAACAATTATTATGTTTTTCTTCTTCAGTGCAGTGATCATGTTTATCTAGCTCAGCCAATGACATGAGTTTGGGGGCGGGGCTGTCTGTTCAGGAAACCTGTTTGAAACACTGTAATGTGGGAGAAGCTGATTATTTTACCGCGGTAACTATCAGTTTTCTGGTTTTAACAGTGATGTGCAGGCGGCTTGTGTTGTGAGTCGGACACAGAACGTTCACTGCAGCTGAGAAATATTGATTAACAGTTTAATATATCAATGCCTTTATGGATTCATTCCACTGCTGCTTTATACTCAGGTTCCTTCAGATCAGCTGAATATTTGATGCTTAGGTCAGTTGAGTGGTTAGACTGGACTTTAACTCAGCGGAGATGGTATTTATATGGTGCTGGGTTTTTACACTCCTCAGGTGATGATGATGATTGAACTGCGATGCACGGCGATCAATTTTAGTCGGTCTGAAGGTCTCTGATATGATTGAACACATGTACTCAAGCTGTTCTGTCTGCAGTCGGAGGAGATCCAATACATCATTGTTGTTTAGTCTGAGTGATTGTGTAATTGATCTGGTGTCAAAAGCACTTAATGAACATGTCTGCTAAAGCGCTTGAGAGAGAGAGAGAAAGAGTGAGAGTGAGAGTGAGAGTGAGAGAGAGAGGGAGAGAGAGAGAGAGAGAGAGAGAGAGAGAGAGGGAGGGGGAGGGAGAGAGAGAG
>CM049830.1:35088140-35103140 GCA_027422435.1 Schizopygopsis pylzovi | reverse complement strand
AGAGAGATAGAGAGAGAGAGAGAGTGAGAGAGAGAGATAGAGAGATAGAGAGAGGAGAGAGAGAGAGAGAGAGAGAGAGAGAGAGAGAGAGAGAGAGAGAGAGAGAGAGAGAGAGAGAGAGAGATAGGGAGAGAGAGAGAGAGAGAGAGAGAGAGAGAGAGAGAGAGAGTCTGAATGCAACCGATGCAGGATTTACTGTGAAAGCTTGTATTGAACTGCAAGTAATGCATTGAATTAAATGTGAAAACTTGAAGTAGAAAGACTGAAATAGCAATTTTTTTGAATATGTACTTGTTTTATTTTTTTTACAGTGCATGTACAGTGCATGAATTATTTGAGTTGTGGAGTGCAAAAGATTAGATTTATCATAAATTATATTTCTGTCACATTTACTCACCACTATGTCACTCCAAACATGTTTTTCTTTCCCTGTGGAAAATGAAAGGATCTTATTCATCTCTTTTTTACACATCCATACTTCTCTGAAGTGATCTGAGAGCACGTGATGTTTCTGTGAAGAATAGACTGAGATGACTTCAGCAGACTTGAAATATACTGCATATGTCGCATGCTGTTATGATGCTATTATATAATTTAATAATAATTTATTTATATCATTATATCATTATAATTCCATACATCATATGAATTGCATGATGATTCTTCTTGCATGGTGATTGTTTTTGCAGCAACATGACGATCAATAAATATTGACATTTTAATATTTTTGTCTTTAAGCCATAGCTAATGATTTTTATGAAAATATAGAGAATTGATTAGAAATATCTTCCTAATATTACAATGATTATGTATTTGTTCAGACAAAACATTCCTAAAATAATGTTTATGGAACGTTCTTATAACATGATGAATGTTTGATATGCATTCTGGTAATATTCAGTGGAGGTGTTCTTGGAGCAATGTTGAACGTCCTCATAATGTTACTAATATTTGCTGAATATTTTTAAACATTTAAAAAAACGATGTTTTATAATTTCAAAACAATGAAATGCAATGTTAATGCAATGCTAGCATAACTAATAAAAACGCAATTTAAATATAAAAAACGAGTGTTAAAAATTGAAAGACCTTTCAAATGTAACATTCTTTTTCTAAAATGATTGTTCCTCTGACGTTCTCATAATCAAGAAGACACGTTCTGAATATATAAAAAACTGGAATTTTCGAACTTTTTAAAAAACGCTCAGAAATAACGTGCTTAATGGGAATGCTAGCTAAACGTTCTCGTTAGCTGGGACCGTTACGCCCTGCGCGCGCGTCTGATGCGCACTAGAAATGCTGTCTAGGTAAAAAGCACAGACGTTTTGGGGACAGTGACAGATGTTCTTCCAGCTAACGGACACGTTTATTGAAGCGCGTCAGGATGAGCATCCCCGTCTCTTTTCTACCGAATCACCGGGAACGCGCGCTCCCGCGTGCGCTCACCTGAGGCGGTGGTGCGCGCGTGCGCTCAGGTGATGCAACAGAACCCACGCGAGACACGCAACACACGGGCTTGCGACGGTGTTCCTGCGTCTTCAGGAGCAGCAGATGAAGGAGATAGAGCCTCGGCGCGCGTCTGAGGGAGACTCGTCTGAAGATCGTTCCTGAATCCAGAACCCAGCCGGAGCGCATTCCCACAGATCATTCCCAGAGGAACGCGCGAGGAATCCGCTTCAGCTCATGGATGGATTTGAGTGTTCTGGAGGAATATCTCTGTCTGAAGGGTTTGCGTTTGTTCGCGCTCGTTTAAACGCACCGGAGCGAAATCATATCGGATCGTTCGTTCGCTGAGAGACTCGTTCAGGATCATCTCGACACATCAAACTTTAATGACACACATCAAGGTGAGTTCAGGAAATCATCGCTCAAACTTTTCCATTCATCTGATTACACTGCGTGAATGGATACACCATTATCAGAAGCGTCGTGGCGCACAGAACCTGTGTACACACACACACACACACACACACACACACACACACACATGTTGGTTTTTATGGTTACGGACTTTCCACAGGCGTAATGGTTTATACTGTACAAGCTGTATGTGCTATTGCCCTACACCTACCCTACACGACGGTGCATTTCTATTTCACACTCAAAAAAACTCACTCTGTAGGATTTATAAGCGTTTACAATTATGGGGACACTGAAAATTCCTCATAAATCACTTCTCCTTGTAATACCTATGTCATACCCATGTCATTACACAAATTTGTGTCCTCATAAACCACATAACATGCCCACACAGAGACACACACACACACACACACACACACACACACACACACACACACACACACACACACACACACACAGACAGAGACACACACAGAGAGAGAGACACACACACACGCACACACATGACAGCACAGTTCGGTGCACACTACACACGTGATGGAGTACACACTTATCACACACACGTGCGACAGACTGTGACACACACACACACACACACACACACACGCACACACACACAGACAGAGACACACACAGAGAGAGAGACACACACACACGCACACAATGACAGCAAGTTTCGGTGCGCGTCTCCGCGTGTGTGCGCGAGTGCGCGTGTGTACTCTGTGTGCGTCTGTGAGAAAGAAAGCAATTTCCGTACATAAACGGGTGTTAAACGGAAATAGTTGTGATTTTGTACCCTATTACTTGTTATATATTATGTGCACAATGTCTTCTGGGGTCTTGCTCTTTTGCTGTTGTAGATAGCCCATAGAATAACACAAACAGTATATCCCTGATAGCACACGTACATCTCGGAGACGTCTGCATTTACATCTGCAAGGTGTATTTTTTAGGGTGTTTGCTCATCGGCAATACGTCTATATGACGTCTCCTTTTAGATGTCAGGTAGACGTATATTAGATGTCTTTAAGATGTTTATGATTTAGAATGTATGTAAAACTGACATCTTTGTATACAGCAGACGCTTTCCAGATCAAGAGATCTTTAACAGACATCTTGCAGACGTACGTGTGCTATCTGGGATATCTCTTCAGGCCCCCTGGATGAGCGATCATAGGCAGTGCCTAGAATGCCTGTGCATAAATCCGGCCCTGGACACTCTCTCTCTCCTCCCTCCCTCTTCTCTCTCTCTCTCTCTCTCACTCTCTCTCCCTCTCCTCTCCCTCTCTCTCTCTCTCTCTCTCTCTCTCTTCTCGTCTCTCTTTCTCTCTCTCTCTCTCTCTCTCTCTCTCTCCCTCCCTCTCTCTCTCTCTCTCTCTCTCTCTCTCTCTCTCTCTCTCTCTCTCTCTCTCTCTCTCTCTCTCTCTCTCTCTCTCTCTCTCTCTCTCTCTCTCTCTCTCTCTCTCTCTCTCTGTCTCTCTCTCTCTATCTCCCCCCCCTCTCTCTCTTAAATGTGTGTGTTAATACGGTCATCTAACTTTGAGTATACTGCGATGGTCTTATGCTCTGTATATGGTTTAGTTATTGTGTATAAACTAAGTGTTAAAATAAACCATACACAAATATTCCACAAGTAACCTAAAATGTAATTGTAAATAATATGAAGTTTTAATAGACGTATTTATTTTTATGATACAATATGTATTAATTTGTGTGTTTATTATATACAATAATTCGATTTTTATAATTTTTTCTGTTTTATATCGGTTGGTCAGTATGTTTGGGGGTACAACCCTAAATGTCCATCCTGATCATGTGCGAAAACAACTTCCATATTCATCGATGTGATGAATTATTAATCAGAATCGTGTCATGAGTTTAAAGTCGAATTTGTGGCTATTATCTCATCACTTGCCTGATTGATTATTGATTAGCTGCTGTATTCACACCCAGACGCAGCGGTAGACACTGTAAGACACGGAGATGAATGCTTTTGTCACGGTTATCGCTCAGTTACAGTCATCAGCAGAACTCAGAAGTGTTATTGTTTTGTTTATAGCGCGCGGAGACAGGTGCGCGCCCCCGTGGGCTGCCAGGGCGTCTCTGTGCACGCGCTCGCTGCATGTGACGAGTTTCAGATTTATTCAGTTCAGTGTTTAGTTCGTTTTAAAGACAGCGTTGAAGGGTTATAACCTGATGATGGACTCATTCACTCATACATGCGTTATAACTAAATAATTTAATATTGATTTCATCATTTAGGCTACTAATACATTGTCAAAATTAAAACTTGTATCTGTTAATATTATTTATTAGACCTGAGCTTACACTAAGTCATGTTTAAAAGTATATCCTAGCATACTTCTTTCCTCATTATTAGTTAATGTGTTCACTTACCTTATTGTAAAGTGTTAAATATATATTTTTTTAGTTTGAGTCAGAAATGAACCACTGTTTCATTCGGTCTTTAATGCATATGTTCATTTTTAACCTTTCCAGGCTCATAAAATTAAATAAATAAAGGATTCTCTCTCTGTGACACTACATTAAATGGTGAACATTGTGCTTGGTCTTTAGTAAGACATCAGTTTAGGAATGAAAAGGCCAGAGACGCCTGCGGTCTGAATGTTTTCTGATCTCAGGCGTTGAGGATTGGAGAGTGTTTGCGCTCATGGAGCTTGTCATTGATTTGCATTCGTTGTTTAATGAGAAAAACCTCTTCCTCATTCCAGAGCAGGATTAGATCCAGGCCCCTTCGCCTTCATTTAGGCTAGTGTTCAGTGGTTTTATGAACACTGTTTGTGGTGACAGCTGGACGAGTGCATGGGCTCTGTGCTTTGATCAATCATAGCTTGTCCTGTCGAGCCAGCGACCGGTTCAGAGTGACTCCAGAACCACTGATATTCAGTTCAGTACGACTGGTTCCAGAGTGACTCCTGAACCACTGATATTCAGTTCAGTACGACTGGTTCCAGAGTGACTCCAGAACCACTGATATTCAGTTCAGTACGACTGGTTCCAGAGTGACTCCAGAACCACTGATATTCAGTTCAGTACGACTGGTTCCAGAGTGACTCCAGAACCACTGATATTCAGTTCAGTACGACTGGTTCCAGAGTGACTCCAGAACCACTGATATTCAGTTCAGTACGACTGGTTCCAGAGTGACTCCAGAACCACTGATATTCAGTTCAGTACGACTGGTTCCAGAGTGACTCCAGAACCACTGATATTCAGTTCAGTACGACTGGTTCCAGAGTGACTCCAGAACCACTGATATTCAGTTCAGTACGACTGGTTTCAGAGTGACTCCAGAACCACTGATATTCAGTTCAGTACGACTGGTTCAGAGTGACTCCTGAACCACTGATATTCAGTTCAGTACGACTGGTTCCAGAGTGACTCCAGAACCACTGATATTCAGTTCAGTACGACCGGTTCAGAGTGACTCCAGAACCACTGATATTCAGTTCAGTACGACCGGTTCCAGAGTGACTCCTGAACCACTGATATTCAGTTCAGTACGACCGGTTCCAGAGTGACTCCAGAACCACTGATATTCAGTTCAGTACGACCGGTTCAGAGTGACTCCAGAACCACTGATATTCAGTTCAGTACGACCGGTTCAGAGTGACTCCAGAACCACTGATATTCAGTTCAGTACGACCGGTTCCAGAGTGACTCCAGAACCACTGATATTCAGTTCAGTACGACTGGTTCCAGAGTGACTCCAGAACCACTGATATTCAGTTCAGTACGACTGGTTCCAGAGTGACTCCAGAACCACTGATATTCAGTTCAGTACGACTGGTTCCAGAGTGACTCCAGAACCACTGATATTCAGTTCAGTACGACCGGTTCAGAGTGACTCCAGAACCACTGATATTCAGTTCAGTAAGACTGGTTCCAGAGTGACTCCAGAACCACTGATATTCAGTTCAGTACGACTGGTTCCAGAGTGACTCCTGAACCACTGATATTCAGTTCAGTACGACCGGTTCCAGAGTGACTCCAGAACCACTGATATTCAGTTCAGTACGACTGGTTCCAGAGTGACTCCAGAACCACTGATATTCAGTTCAGTACTGACTGGTTCCAGAGTGACTCCAGAACCACTGATATTCAGTTCAGTACGACTGGTTCCAGAGTGACTCCAGAACCACTGATATTCAGTTCAGTACGACCGGTTCCAGAGTGACTCCTGAACCACTGATATTCAGTTCAGTACGACTGGTTCCAGAGTGACTCCAGAACCACTGATATTCAGTTCAGTACGACCTTGGTTCCAGAGTGACTCCAGAACCACTGATATTCAGTTCAGTACGACTGGTTCCAGAGTGACTCCAGAACCACTGATATTCAGTTCAGTACGACTGATTCCAGAGTGACTCCAGAACCACTGATATTCAGTTCAGTACGATGGTTCCAGAGTGACTCCAGAACCACTGATATTCAGTTCAGTACGACTGGTTCCAGAGTGACTCCAGAACCACTGATATTCAGTTCATTACGACTGGCTTCAGATGACTCCAGAACCACTGATATTCATTCAGTACGACTGGTTCTAGAGTACTCCAGAACCACTGATATTCAGTTCAGCCAGATGGTCCAGTGCCAGAACCGGATATTCAGTTCAGTACGACTGGTTTCATTTGTATTCTGAACCACTGATATTCAGTTCAGTCGTGGTCAATGACTCGAGACCCTTGAATTGTTCCTCCGCGGCAACGAATCCGAACCTTGAGTTTTTAATCGGGACTGTTCACGGACACCGCATCAGAGCCCTTTGTGTGGGTTGCGAAAGCGAGGATCCGCCGACGCCGAAAACGAGGAAAACGAGCTGGCGTTCTCGTCAGATTGAGACGCCGTGCTTCCGACCTCCTCTTCCAACCATTTTACTGGCCAACGTTCAGTCACTGGATAACAAACTCTGTGAACTGCGGGTCGCGCATCTCATACCAACGAGAAACAAGGACTGCTGTGTTATTTGCCTCACAGAAACCTGGATGATCATTCAGCTCATACGACCGTGATGCTCAGACTCAGCCATCGAGCTCACGGGCTGTCTCCGTCACGTCCGAAACGAAGAGTCAAGGAAGAAGCGAGAGGCGGGGGTGTTTGCTTCTACATCAACACTCATGGTGTAATGAAATGGAACATACACTCTATTAAATCCTTCTGCTCCCCTGATCTGGAATTTCATACGCTTCTGTGTCGACCATTCTGGCTACCGAGGGAATTTACAGCGATCATAATCACGGCTGTTTATATCCCCCCTCCAAGCCAACACAGACCAGGCACTCAAGGAACTGTACAGGAATATAAGTGAGCAGGAATCAGCGCACCCAGATGCAGCTTTTATTATCACAGGGGACTTTAATAAAGCCAACTTCAAAACAATAGCTCCAAAATACTTTCAACACGTCATCCATCAATCACCGTGGAGATCGCACACTCGACCATTGTTACATCCCCCCTCCGGGACGCATACAAGTCCCTCCCCGCCCACTCTTTTGGCAAATCGGATCACTTCTTCCGTTCTGCTCCTGCCTGCTTATAGGCAGAAACTGAAACGTGAAGCACCCGCCCTCAGGACAGTTCATTGTTGGTCAGACCAATCGGATGCTATACTACAGGACTGTTTTGATCACGTGGACTGGGACATGTTCCGGGCAGCGTCCGATGACGACATAGAGAGCGTATTCAGATACGGTCACGTGTTTCATCAAGAAGTTATAGACGATGTAGTTCCGACCAAAACCATCCGTATCTACCCCAACCAAAAACCGTGGATTAACAGTGATGTTCGATCAGCCTTGTCAGCACGGACATCTGCCTTTAAATCCGGAAACTCTGACGATCGGAAACATAGCCAGTTACGATCTCAGGAGATCCATCAAAGCAGCCAAACGAATTATAAAAACAAAGTTGAAGAACACTTCAACAACAATAACCCAAGAAGCATGTGGCAGGGCATTAACAACATCACAGGCTTTAAAGGGAGTAAACCAGCTACTGTGAACATCGCTGCCTCTCTACCAGACGAGCTCAACACCTTTTATGCTCGGTTCGAGGCTGATAACAACGCCCACACAGAGAGCGCTGCCGCGGCTGCCGCAGAAGAGGTCAGTCCACTCACGCTTTCTGTCGCGGATGTAACTCGATCCTTTAAACGGGTGAACATCCGTAAAGCCGTAGGCCCAGATGGCATACCAGGCCGTGTGCTCAAAGCATGCGCTTTCCAGCTAGCCGGGGTTTTTACAGATATTTTCAATCTGTCCCTCTCTCTGTCTGTGGTTCCCTCATGCTTCAAAAAATCCATCATTGTGCCCATACCAAAGAAAAACAAAATCACATGCTTGAATGACTGGAGGCCTGTTGCTCTGACCCCCATCTTCAGCAAGTGTTTTGAGAAGCTGGTCAGAGACTACATCTGCTCTGTGCTGCCTGCTTCACTGGACCCACTACAATTTGCATACCGCAGTAACCGTTCCACAGACGATGCTATTGCCTTCACCCTGCACACTGCTCTCTCCCACCTGGAAAATAAGAACACCTATGTGAGGATGCTGTTCGTGGATTATAGTTCAGCATTTAACACTATAGTGCCTGCCACACTGGTTGCGAAGCTCCAGACTCTAGGACTGAACAGATCTCTGTGCAGCTGGATCCTGGACTTCCTGACAGGCAGAAGTCAGGTGGTCAGAATGGGCAACAACACATCATCTCCCCTGATCCTCAACACTGGTGCACCGCAGGGCTGCGTCCTCAGCCCACTCCTGTACTCCCTGTACACACACGACTGTACAGCTACACACAGCTCCAATGTCATCGTCAAATTTGCTGATGACACAACGGTGATAGGCCTGATCACCGACAACGATGAGACGGCCTACAGAGAGGAGGTGAGTACCCTGACTAAATGGTGTCAGGAGAACCACCTCTCACTCAACATCGACAAGACCAAGGAGCTGGTGGTGGATTACAGGAGACAGAGCAGAGAACACACACCCATCACCATCGACAAGACACCTGTGGAGCGGGTGACCAGCTTTAAGTTCCTCGGCGTTCACATCACCGAGGATCTCACATGGTCTGCTCACACAGATGCAGTGCTGAAGAAGGCACATCAGCGTCTCTTCTTCCTGAGACGGCTGAGGAAGTTTGGAACGAGCCCCAGAATCCTCAGGTCCTTCTACACCTGCACTGTGGAGAGCATCCTGACCGGCTGTATCACCGCCTGGTATGGAAACAGCACCGCTGGCAACCGCAGGGCTCTGCAAAGGGTCGTGCGAACTGCCGCCACATTGTTGGAGGTGAGCTTCCCTCCCTCCAGGATATCTACACCAGGCGGTGTACAAGGAAAGCCCGGAGGATTATCAAAGACTCCAGCCACCCGTCCCACAGACTGCTCTCTCTGCTGCCCTCAGGGCGACGTTTCCGCAGCATCCGATCCCGCACTAGCCGACTGAGGGACAGCTTTTTCCCTCAGGCTATCAGGCTAATGAACAGTCACAAATAACTCACCTACATCACACTCCCACTCACACAACATGCCATGCACTGCACTTTAACACCGTTCAACTGGACTACACGCACACACTGCACTAACACAACCTATCTGCTATCACTGGACACCATACGATGCACATCCACGACACTGCATATGAATAATCTGTTGCACCTTTGCACATCTATCTGCTGCTCAACCAATCTGCTGTTAATTTATGATCTGTTGCACCTCACATTATTACTATGTATAGACCACATTATGTATAGATACTGTACATAATGTAGATGTGCCCATACGGTGTATAATTGTCGTTGATAATTGAGTATGTCTCTATAGTACACTAAGCGTACTGAGTGCATGTATGTGTATTTTGCACATTGTCTTAAGTAAGAACCACTGTATTCGTTCTAGATGGTTCCAGAGTGACTCCAGAACCACTGATATTCAGTTCAGTACGACGGTTCCAGAGTGACTCCAGAACCACTGATATTCAGTTCAGTACGACCGGTTCAGAGTGACTCCAGAACCACTGATATTCAGTTCAGTCACTGGTTCCAGAGTGACTCCGAACCACTGATATTCAGTTCAGTACGACTGGTTCCAGAGTGACTCCTGAACCACTGATATTCAGTTCAGTACGACGGTTCCAGAGTGACTCCAGAACCACTGATATTCAGTTCAGTACGACTGGTTCCAGAGTGACTCCTGAACCACTGATATTCAGTTCAGTACGACTGGTTCCAGAGTGACTCCAGAACCACTGATATTCAGTTCAGTACGACGGTTCAGAGTGACTCCAGAACCACTGATATTCAGTTCAGTACGACCGGTTCCAGAGTGACTCCAGAACCACTGATATTCAGTTCAGTACGACTGGTTCCAGAGTGACTCCAGAACCACTGATATTCAGTTCAGTACGACTGGTTCCAGAGTGACTCCAGAACCACTGATATTCAGTTCAGTACGACTGGTTCCAGAGTGACTCCAGAACCACTGATATTCAGTTCAGTACGACTGGTTCCAGAGTGACTCCAGAACCACTGATATTCAGTTCAGTACGACTGGTTCCAGAGTGACTCCAGAACCACTGATATTCAGTTCAGTACGACCGGTTCCAGAGTGACTCCAGAACCACTGATATTCAGTTCAGTACGACCGGTTCAGAGTGACTCCTGAACCACTGATATTCAGTTCAGTACGACTGGTTCCAGAGTGACTCCAGAACCACTGATATTCAGTTCAGTACGACCGGTTCCAGAGTGACTCCTGAACCACTGATATTCAGTTCAGTACGACTGGTTCCAGAGTGACTCCAGAACCACTGATATTCAGTTCAGTACGACCGGTTCAGAGTGACTCCAGAACCACTGATATTCAGTTCAGTACGACTGGTTCCAGAGTGACTCCAGAACCACTGATATTCAGTTCAGTACGACTGGTTCAGAGTGACTCCAGAACCACTGATATTCAGTTCAGTACGACTGGTTCCAGAGTGACTCCAGAACCACTGATATTCAGTTCAGTACGACTGGTTTCAGAGTGACTCCAGAACCACTGATATTCAGTTCAGTACGACTGGTTCAGAGTGACTCCAGAACCACTGATATTCAGTTCAGTACGACTGGTTCAGAGTGACTCCAGAACCACTGATATTCAGTTCAGTACGACTGGTTCCAGAGTGACTCCAGAACCACTGATATTCAGTTCAGTACGACCGGTTCAGAGTGACTCCAGAACCACTGATATTCAGTTCAGTACGACTGGTTCAGAGTGACTCCAGAACCACTGATATTCAGTTCAGTACGACCGGTTCCAGAGTGACTCCAGAACCACTGATATTCAGTTCAGTAGACCGGTTCCAGAGTGACTCAGAACCACTGATATTCAGTTCAGTACGACTGGTTCAGAGTGACTCCAGAACCACTGATATTCAGTTCAGTACGACTGGTTCCAGAGTGACTCCAGAACCACTGATATTCAGTTCAGTACGACCGGTTCCAGAGTGACTCCAGAACCACTGATATTCAGTTCAGTACGACTGGTTCCAGAGTCGACCAGTATGTCTGTGATGGTGGTTCCTCTGCAGAGACGCAGCTCTCGTCAGCTTTCAGAGTGAGTCTGATGTGATGGAGAACACGTGTGTGTTTCAGCGAGACACACACCTTTAGGTTACAAATGTGGCGTTCAAATGATTCAAGTTTTTGTTGTTGTGTTATACAGGTTACAGAAATATTTCTTACAATGCTCTACATCTCCACCCAAAATGTAACTTTATGCATTACTTTTAATATTCCAAGTGTGTTAAAATGTCCAGTTTTTGTGTCAAGTTTAGAATGTTATTTAAGTTATTTAATTTAATTATTACATTTTTTGAGATGTACCTATAAATACATGCATGTGTGTGTATTTACATATACATAATAAATATACACAGCACACACACATATATTATCTAAACAAAAACTTTTATTTTGGATGTGATCGGTCATGAATTATCATTTGCCAGCACTATTCTCAACATTGAGAATATATATATCAAATATTACTAAAGCTATGTTTAAGCTAACAGAAAGGGATGATAAAGGATGACTTTACCTGATATGAAGTGAGCACTACAAACACAAGTCTCTTTGATCGAAGCATTGTCCCAGTCTGCTCGTTTAATAGCAGCAGATGTCGTCTATTTGTTTTAAACGGATGAGATCCTGCAGGAATCCTGGCACTTTTTTCTTGACGGTTAATTCTCTGGTTAACACACTATTCAATGGGATGGAATGAACTTTGTGACCCTGACATGCGCACTGCGAACCGCGGATTTTCCTGTGACGTGAACCGTGAAGGGGTCTATAGCCAACAATACACTGTATGGGTCAAAATTATAGATTTTAATTTTATGCCAAAAATCATTAGGATATTAAGATCATGTTCCATGAAGATTTCCAACCGTAAATGTAACAAAACTGAATTTTTGATTATTAATATGCATTGCTAAGAACTTCATTTGAACAACTTTAAAGATGATTTTCTCAATATTTTGATTTTTTTGCACCCTCGGATTCCAGATCTTCAAATATTGTCCAAGCCATACATCAATGGAAATATTATTTATTCAGCTTTCAGATGATGCATACATCTCAATTTCGATAAATGTACCCTTATGACTGGTTTTATGCTCAAGGCAACATTTCTTACTACACTGATATTTAACACGTCTCTAATATTGTTGCTTTAGGGGTTATTCACGGTATGCTAAAATTAATTTATTGGTGCTTTAACACTTTTGAATGGTGAGTAGAATAACAATAATGCAGAATAATATCACCTCATTGTGTTCAGTTTGGAAAAGGCTTATTATTGCATTCATAGAGGGAATCTTTGGCTAATCGTTTGTAGTTAAATTGATATTCGTGTAAAGCATTATAGGCCGTGCACTCTTAAAATCACAATGTTTTTGGTGTTTTAATATACTTAGAGATGAGCAAACGCATCGGTCAGCAGCATTGCTGAGCATTTAAACGGCAGAGAACCAAACACAGTCTGAAACACGCAGATTATAACCTATCATCAGTGTTTCATATCAATAGCACAGCGTTTCTACCTGAGGATGCTGGTTTTCTGAAGGTGGTGGACGGGAACACGGTTTATCAACACAGTATGAGCTGTAACCAGTCGGGCTAAATTAAATTAAGATAAGAATTACTTGTATATTAGGTTTCTGGTTCAAACACGTGTGGCTGAATTAATCCATCATTACTGCTTGCTGGTAAGAGATGATTAATACTTCAGTTCACCCAGTGAAAGTGAAGAGCTGCTGTGATTGGGTGGAGGCGGAGCTAATTTACATATTCATAGATATGTGCATATTAAATGAGGTACAAGAGTCATATTCAAGCCATTTTAAAGTATGACTAAATTATTTATGCAAGAAAAAATGTAATTTGGACTATTACAAAATATTTTAAGAGATAACATTATTGATTTCAAGGGGACTTTATAAATATTGCAATTTTTATTTTTTTTGCTGTGATGAAAAGAACCATTTTTGGTTCCCCGAAGAAGCTTCCAGTAATCAGTTCTTATAAACAACCATGTTTGTCTTGGTTTTAAGGATATTTGAATAATTTTCCACTATGACGAACCATGTTTGTCTACGGGAAGCTCCCACGGATGTTAAATGATCCATTAGTGCGAGTAAAGAACCTTTTTTTAAGAGTGCAGTCTTCTGTTACACTATAATGCATGAATGTGTTTGTAACGTTTGCATCGGTTTTATCCTGATTGGCTCTGTGTGGGCGGCGGGATCAGTTTCTCATGATCTCTGGATGCTGATTGGTCCAGTGGGGATGCTAGTTTTTGACTGGTCTTACTATAAAGAGAAGACTAAGCACACATGCAGTGGCTTGATATGATAATAGCAGTGCTCCAGAGAGCTCCTGTGTGTCTGTGCAGCGTTCGAGGGGTTTCAAAGCTGTTGTGTGTTTGGGAGCCCAATTCTAGCGCTGGATCAATAGAACTAATAACTCAGCCCTCCGACCTTGCCCTAGAACACACTCACACTCACACTCACACACCACACGCGCACACGCACACGCACCGCAGCAGCACACACACACACACACACACACACCACACCACTCTCACCACACACACACACACACACACACACACACACACACACACACACACACACACACACACACACACACACACACACCTCTCTCTCCTCTCTCTCTCACACACACACACACACACACACACACACACACACACACACACACACACACACACACACACACACACACACCACTCACACTCACACTCACCACGCACACCACACGCACGCACCACACACACACACACCACACACACACACACACACACACACACACACACACACACACACACACTCTCTCTCTCTCTTTCTCTCTCACACACACACTACTCTCTCTCTCACACACCACTCTCTCTCACACACACACACACTCATCCTCTCACTCACTCACTCACTCACTCATTTGTTTATGGTTTCGACTCACTCACAAGCTAATGTTTAACTACAAACTACACCCACACCACCACACCAACTAGCCCACAGAGACGGCATCACTTTCCCCCAAAACCACACTATATTAAAGCAAAATACACACAAAGTCCCAAATCACCTCTCTCTCTCTTATCCTGTTTCTCTCATTCTACTACAATATTCTTTCCTCTAACTCCTACTCCCACACACACACACACACACACACACACACACACACACACTTGTTCTCTCTCTTTTGACTTTGAATGGTTTCGTCTCATTAACTCATTAAGCAGGTGTGCTAATTGCAGTGAGGATCAGAGCGTGGTGTTATGGGTCAGTGAATCTCTCTCTCGGTTCTGTTATTCTGGTCTACTTTAAGCTCACAGAACGTCTTCAGGCCGGTGAAGTCCTGCGGCTGCTGTGACTGAGAGTTACGGCAGCATTAATCTTGGATCAGCTGCAGTCACGGTTATTAAACCAGACGGAGCGTCACGTCCGGAATCGCTGGTCATGAATAGTGTGAGAACGGCAGATCAATCACAGTCCGGTGTGAGTCACAGACGCGGATCTCAGTGATGCTTGTGTTTCTGAAGACTCA
>CM049830.1:35068140-35083140 GCA_027422435.1 Schizopygopsis pylzovi | reverse complement strand
TACCACCTCGGCCGGGGTTCCAAGCGATCCGTACCGTTACCAAAACGTGACGCGTAAACTCTAATGATCACTGATTGGCCGGAGAAAATCGTCATTACTGCGTCACTGAACTTGGGACACGAGACCCAACATAGACCCGCTAGATTTAAATCAGCACCGCCAGCGAAGGATCGGACGCAACTTTTGTTTGAACAAACGCACCTTTTAGTATCAACAAAAAAATGTCTGTTTCATTGTCTGTTGAGGAAGTACAGACGTTCCTCTCGTTGATAGCCGAGGAGCGGATCCAGTGAGAGCTTGATGGCGCGACGATGAAGGAAAAAGCCTTATGTATATACTTTTGAACTTGCTATATTTTCAGAGTATGTCTTCTGTTTATATTTTTACATTAGTAACTGTGTTTTGCTTCAATTAAAAACAATCTGATCGAATAAGTGTACCTCCAGACTATATTAAATATGAATCATTGTATGAGCACGTAATGAACCTCTTGAAAAAGACAAATTATTAATGCCACGATTATAAAAACCATCACATAAATAAAAAAAACAAGGGATACATTGTACATTTTGAAATATTCAAAAGTTTATTGATAATTCACTTTACAGAACACGCTACATGAATAGTTAACTAATCAAGTAACACCTGCCCTCCTCCTCTACAGCCCGTGGCACTGCCACCACAGTCTCTGCTGCTGGGGGTAAATCACAAGCATTCTCATAGACCTCTCCATTGCTGTTAAAACATCCACATGCCGAATGAAGAACACTATTCCGTCTACAGCTTTCTTTGTTGTGCAGTTTGTTCTGTGGCCAGGTTTATCGATGATGTCACGGCAGTAGCGGCGGCGCAATTATACAACGCGTGAATAATCCCGCCCACTCTATAGCGGTACTAAACTGCAGTGGAAACGCAAACCGACCCGAACTGAGCCGTACCGTACCGTGCCGTGCCGAACCGTGCAGTGGAAAAGCGCCATAATTGGTCAGGCATGTCTTGATTGGTCAAGAGTGGAGTTTGAAGTGTTCTGATTGGTTTAGCAGTGTTCCAAGTTGTTTGCTTGGTCATACGGAGTTTCAGGTTGAGTTGAGTGTAAGTTTGAGTGTTTGATTGGTCAAGTGGAATTCAAAGTGTTCTGAATGGTTGTGCGGTTGTCCGAGTGTTTTGATTGGTCGAATAGCATTCTCAGCATTCTAATTGGTTCAGCGGCAGTGGCCTTAGTGTTCTTATAGATTGAGAGTGGCATTGTGAGTGTTCTGATTGGTTGAGTAGCTGTCTGGCATTCTGCTTGGCCAAACGTTTATCCGAGTGTTCTGATTGGTTGAATAGCTGTTTGGCGTTCTGATTGGCCTAACGTTTATCCGAGTGTTCTGATTGGCCAAGCGGTCATCCGAGTGTTCTGATTGGTTGAATAGCTGTTTGAGCGTTCTGACTGGTCAAACATTTATCAGAGTGTTCTGATTGGTTGAGTAGCTGTTTGGCATTCTGATTGGCCAAACGTTTATCCGAGTGTTCTGATTGGTTGAATAGCTGTTTGGCGTTCTGATTGGCCAAACGTTTATCCGAGTGTTCTGATTGGTTGAATAGCTGTTTGGCGTTCTGATTGGCCAAACATTTATCCGAGTGTTCTAATTGGTTGAGTAGCTGATTGAGCGCTCTGATTGGTCAAAAGTTTATCCGAGTGTTCTGACTGGTTTTGAGTGTTCTGATTGGCCAAACATTTATCCAAGTGTTCTGCTTTGTTGAATAGCTGTTTGAGTGTTCTGATTGGTCAAACATTTATCTGAGTGTTCTGATTGGTTGAATTGCTGTTTGAGTGTTCTGATTGGTCAAACGTTTATCTGAGTGTTCTGACTGATTTTGGGGCGTTCTGATTGGTCAAACGTTTATCCGAGTTTTCTGATTGGTTGAGTAGCTGTTTGAGCGTTCTGATTGGTCAAACGTTTATCCAAGTGTTCTGACTGATTGAGTAGCTGTTTTAGTGTAGCTTTTTAAAGAAACTTATTTAATTTTCCAGCAGGATTTGGCACCTGCCCACACTGCCAAAAGCACCAAAAGTTGGTTAAATAACCATGGTGTTGGTGTGCTTGACTGGCCAGCAAACTCACCAGACCTGAACCCTATAGAGAATCTATGGGGTATTGTCAAGAGGAAAATGAGAAACAAGAAACCAAAAAATGCAAATGCACTGAAGGCCACTGTCAAAGAAACCTGGGCTTCCATACCACCTCAGTGCCACAAACTGATCACCTCCATGCCACGCCAAATTGAGGCAGTAATTCAAGCAAAAGGAGCCCCTACCAAGTATTGAGTACATATACAGTAAATGAACATACTTTCCAGCAGGCCAACAATTCACTAAAACTTTTTTTCATTGGTCTTATGAAGTATTCTAATTTGTTGAGATGTGGATTCTAATTTGTGAATTGGTGGGTTTTTGTTAAATGTGAGCCAAAATCATCACAATTAAAAGAATCAAAGACTTAAACTACTTCAGTCTGTGTGCATTGAATTTATTTAATACACGAGTTTCACAATTACTGAAATAAATGAACTTTTCCACGACATTCTAATTTATTGAGATTTGACATGAGACATGAGGGACATGTTTGTGTGCATTTTTTTTTTTGTGGTTTCAATGGAACGAACGGGACTGAAGCGCTCGTCTGTGCATGAGCCGTCACTGACAACAGCAGCGAGCACTCCGCGTGATTTCAAAAGCAACACATTTCAGCAACAGATCGCCTTTTATTTAACACAAACAAACTAAATGAATACTCTGCTACTCAACTAGAGATGTATCATTTGTTACAGATATGTCTCTACCGCGAAATGTTTCAAAAATTCACTTTTCGATGACGTAGGAGTCACATTTACAGCCGATCTGTCCGCTTACACGGCAGGCGCAAATGCACAGATCCGATTCATATCTGATTTATTTCCACGTATGAATGAGGCCTGAAACCGATCGGAGAATATCAGAATCCATGTGACTTTTTCCTGCTTACACGGTCATAGGCCAGATCCGATCTGTGCCACATGGGAGGATAAAATCAGAATTGGGTCACTCGAACTATTCCGTGTAAATCCGGTCTGTGTATTTCTGATTAGCTTTGACTTCTGAGTCTTTGTTGACTGTGTGGAACTGAACAGAATTACAGAGCACTTTGTGTGAAATGTCAGTGACCTGATATGAACTCCATGCTTACAGTACTTTATTAAATTGAAGCTGGTTTACCTGCATGTGTAACTGTTGTGTGGAAGTCTGAATATCAGTCATGTGATCACCTGCAGTCCAATCACAGCCGTGATAATGTGTGTGTGATATTTATATTCATGCACACATTAACTAGTCCAGTGTTTAGTGTTATTTATGAATCATTTCACCGTTGAGACGTCTGCAGAGGGGGGTGTTGTCAGATTCAGCTCACTTCAGGACATACAATTACCAGGCAGCTATTTGCAGTGGGATTGTTTATTAGCAGGTGGGATTAATTACAGGCAGAGGCGAGAGAGAGAGAGAGAGAGAGAGAGAGACTCTGTGTGTGTGTGTGTGTGTGTGTGTGTGTGTGTGTGTGTGTGTGTGTGTGTGCGTGTGTGTGTGTGTGCGCTGCCCACGTAGAGATCAATCCTGAGCTGCTATTCATAGACACCGCACTTCACCACTGAAGATTGTCTGTCTGTCCTTCAACACACACACACGCACGCACGCACGCACTTACTCACTCACTCACTCACTCACTCACTCACTCACTCACTCACTCACTCACTCACTCACTCACTCACTCACTCACTCACTCACTCACTCACTCACTCACTCACGCACACACTCACGCACACACACACGCACACACGCACGCACACGTGGTTTACGGGGACTCTCCATAGGCGTAATGGTTTGTATACTGTACAAACTGTATGTGCTATTGCCCTACATCTAAACTTAGCCCTCACAGGAGACCTTGTGCATTTTTAGATTAAAAAAACCACACCATTTAGTATGTATTTTTAAGCCTTTTTGTTTATGGGGACATAGGCAGTGTCCTCATAAACAACCTTCATGTTGTAACACCTATGTTATTATACAGATTTGTGTCCTCATAAACCATATATATACCAGTTCTCTCAACACACACACACACACACACACACACACATTTGTCTTTGGGACACAATTTAAGATATTTTAGATAAAAACCGGGAAGCTTCTGCATCCGCCTCAATGCAAGGATGCATTTCTACGTGTATTTACATTTACATTTGCATTTAGCAGACGCTTTTATCCAAAGCGACTTACAGTGCATTCAGGCTATACATTTTTTTGTCATTACATGTGTTCCCTGGGAATCGAACCCACAACCTTTGCGCTGCTAACGCAATGCTCTAACCACTGAGCCACAGGAACACTTACACTTAGTACTACTATTTACATTTTGATTTGAATGAACAGAGCGCATCCTTGCGTTGAAGGGGATACAGAAGAGCGTATGCTGCTTGTGTTCGACGGGTAATATCCAAATTGACGCTACGCTGACGAGGAGAGGAGATACATTTTTATTTTCTTTGCATACAAAACGTATTCTCGTCGCTTTATAAAATTCAGATTGAACCGCTGATGGCAGATGGACTATCCTGGCGATGCTTTTCATACTTTTCTGGACCTCGACAGTGTTAACTTGGCAGTCAATGGGACAGTCACAAACCTCCCGGTTTTTATATTAAATATCTTTAATTAGTGAATAATGACAACATTTTCATTTTGGGCTGGAGGAACCCTTTAATGTCCTAAACAAGGCCTAATTTTCTTTATGCACAATATAATTAAAAACTCTTCCTCTTGTGTTAAACCTCCAGATCTGTGTGTGTGTGTGTGTGTGAGATGTTTGTCTGATCCTGTATTTCTGCTCGTTCTCTCGTCTCGTGTCTTTTTTTTTACCTCCCCTGTGTCTCTCTGTTAAACAAGAGTGTGTAGGTGTGTGTTTTACACGTATGTCACGTTATGCAACGTGAAGTGTGT
The DNA here is from genome assembly GCA_027422435.1 of Schizopygopsis pylzovi. Taxonomy (NCBI): domain Eukaryota; kingdom Metazoa; phylum Chordata; class Actinopteri; order Cypriniformes; family Cyprinidae; genus Schizopygopsis; species Schizopygopsis pylzovi. Next base: position 35,078,123 of record CM049830.1, on the reverse strand, counting down.
GTGTGTGTGGCTTATATAGAGCTCAATATAGACTGAGCTTATCTTGAGATATTTGTGTGTGTGGATGTGTTGAGTCCCGTAATCACACTGAGCGTTCGCTTGTTTTCTGTAGCTCAGAGCAGAAGCAGTGACTCTTCAGCTGTTTGGTTTCATTGTTTTGTGTTGCATGTCAGACGGGCTCGGGGTGTGTTTAGATTTACCCCAATAATGTGTAATTCAGACCGTCCCAGTTCTTCATAATGACCCTCATCAGTCGTGATCTGAACGCGTCTCACGCTCCTGTAGAGATCAGCAGACATACAGAGCTCATAATATAACACACCGTGGCAGAAAATATCACATTCATACAGAAACACAAGTTCATAATGTGTCAAATACAAGTTTCCTCACATATGTTCAGTGATTTACACCAGCAAAGTGAGTTGAAATCATCATATGATGTGATATCTGTGGCTGTTTTGGATGTGGTGGTGTGTCCATTGATGCACAAAGCTGAGAAAGTTTAATTTAATGCAAATGAGCAGCAGTGGCGACAGCCAATAGGAGTGAGATGCGAGGTCATGTGACGTGTCTGTCGGTAAGATGTAGCACTGCTCTGTGTGATTGATCTCTGCGTGCATGCAGTGTTATGATGATGTGTAAGGAACAGTCAGATTGGTTTATATATTGATTATCTTTCATCTCGTGTAAGGTTTCCCTTCAGAACTATGTTGTTTTGTTGACATGAGAATTACATCTTATTTTAGTTCTCCATTTGTGGTGGTATTCCTCCAGTAACATTAATATATCAAGTGATACTTGGTCAATGCTTGACTCTTTTCCTAATTCGAGTGCATTTTTTTAATTAAGTGATTTCCTCTATGCATTGGTATTACAAAACCACTAGTGTCTAAGTACCCCATTAAACAATATTACAGCCGTCCAAAGACGTCCATATAAAAAGGCAGCAATCAGACGCATAGTGTGAGCTACAAAGCCCAATAAGAGCTGTTCTAGAGCATTTCTGAGCTGGTCTGGCTTGAATCTATGGGGGCAGTCATGGCTCTAGTGGATAGAGCGTTGGACTTGTAACCCAAGGTTGTGGGTTCGAATCTCGGCTCCGGCAGGAATTGTCCACGACTGAGAGACCCTTGAGCAAGGCACCGAACCCCTGACTGCTCCCCGGCATGTCCACTGCTCCAGGTGTGTGTGCACTTGGATGGGTTAAATGCAGAGAACACATTTCACTGCTGGATATACTCTGTATAATTGTGTATGTGACAAATAAAGCTCAGTCCAGGTCATGTGATCAGACAGGCCGTGGTTTGTGTCCCAGTGTAGTGCTGCTGTTCTCTGAGCTGACAGCAGATGGATGAGTGTTTCTCAGGTCAATAAACACGTGTTTTTAATGTTCGTGAGAAGACCGAGGGCCTTAACCAGGGTCCGTGTTTAACGGTACGAGTGTGAGGATGGATGGGATGCTGAACAGGTGCTTGTGCTCTGGATCTTCTGAGGATGTTTGAATCTGTGTCTTGTCTCAGAGTGTCTCAATGTTTCATCATGTTTTATTATGTCTCAGTGTCTCTATGTGTCTCCTCCTGTCTCAATGTGTCTCAGAGTGTCTGTGTGTCTCAGTGTCTCAGTGTGCCTTAGTGTCTGAGTGTCCCATCATGTCTCACAGTGTCTGAGTGTCTCAGTTTCTCAGCATCTCTGGGTGTGTCTCAGGTTGTTTGTCTGTCTCAAAGTGTCTCTGTGTGTCTCAGATTGTCTCAGTGTGCCTTAGTATCTGAGTGTCTCATCATGTCTCACAGTGTCTGAGTGTGTCAGTGTGTCTCAGTGTCTCACTGTGTCTTATCATGTCTCACAGTGTCTGAATGTCTCAGTTTCTCAGCATCTCTCGGTGTGTCTCAGTGTGTCTCAGTGTGCCTTAGTGTCTGAGTGTCTCATCATGTCTCACAGTATCTGAGTGTCTCAGTTTCTCAGCATCTCTGGGTGTGTCTCAGATTGTCTCGGTGTGTCTCTGTGTGTCTCAGTGTGTCTCAGTGTGCCTTAGTATCTGAGTGTCTCATCATGTCTCACAGTATCTGAGTGTCTCAGTTTCTCAGCATCTCTCAGTGTGTCTCAGTGTGCCTTAGTATCTGAGTGTCTCATCATGTCTCACAGTATCTGAGTGTCTCAGTTTCTCAGCATCTCTGGGTGTGTCTCAGATTGTCTCGGTGTGTCTCTGTGTGTCTCAGTGTGTCTCAGTGTGCCTTAGTGTCTGAGTGTCTTATCATGTCTCACAGTGTCTGAGTGTCTCAGTTTCTCAGCATCTCTCGGTGTGTCTCAGTGTGCCTTAGTGTGCCTTAGTGTCTGAGTGTCTCATCATGTCTCACAGAGTATGAATGTCTCAGTTTCTCAGCATCTCTCGGTGTGTCTCGGTGTGTCTCAGTGTGCCTTAGTGTCTGAGTGTCTCATCATGTCTCACAGTATCTGAGTGTCTCAGTTTCTCAGCATCTCTCGGTGTGTCTCAGTGTGCCTTAGTGTGCCTTAGTATCTGAGTGTCTCATCATGTCTCACAGTGTCTGAGTGTCTCAGTTTCTCAGCATCTCTCTGTGTGTCTCAGTGTGCCTTAGTGTGCCTTAGTATCTGAGTGTCTCATCATGTCTCACAGTATCTGAGTGTCTCAGTTTCTCAGCATCTCTCGGTGTGTCTCAGTGTGCCTTAGTATCTGAGTGTCTCATCATGTCTCACAGTGTCTGAGTGTCTCAGTTTCTCAGCATCTCTCTGTGTGTCTCAGTGTGCCTTAGTATCTGAGTGTCTCATCATGTCTCACAGTATCTGAGTGTCTCAGTTTCTCAGCATCTCTCGGTGTGTCTCGGTGTGTCTCAGTGTGCCTTAGTGTCTGAGTGTCTCATCATGTCTCACAGTATCTGAGTGTCTCAGTTTCTCAGCATCTCTCAGCGTGTCTCAGTGTGCCTTAGTATCTGAGTGTCTCATCATGTCTCACAGTATCTGAGTGTCTCAGTTTCTCAGCATCTCTCGGTGTGTCTCAGTGTGCCTTAGTGTCTGAGTGTCTTATCATGTCTCACAGTGTCTGAGTGTCTCAGTTTCTCAGCATCTCTCGGTGTGTCTCAGATTGTCTCAGTGTTTCTTACAGTGTCTGAGAGTTTCAGGGTGTTTCTGAGTGTGTCTCAATATGTATCCGCATGTCTCAGTGTGTCTCTATGTCTCAGAGTGTCTGATTATCTCAGATTTTTTCAGCGGCTCTCAGTGTGTCTGAGATTGTCTCGGAGTGTCTCGTGTGGACTGGAGTGAGTCTCTGTTGTTCCTGCAGGAGCTCGGGGTCATTAATCATGTGACTAACCTGAGCCGTCTGGATGAGGAACATATTACTGCTTCCCTCTCAGACAAGAAACACACACTGCTGATTTATAACACGCTATTTTTACACGTGCTGCAGTGACTCCTCAACAGAACCCAGCGGCTCATTTTGTAGCATTTTATAATGAGAGTGAAGCCTAAACTATAATAATTCCATTTTATTTAACATTTCTCAATCAAAACCTTCTCAATCAAATTACTAATTTGTGTGTGTGTGTAAATGAGCTGCGCTCTGATTGGCTGTGCTCAGTTCTGTTGTATGTTACTGAGCTCATGGCTGTGATGTCATGAAGGTTTGTGAATGAATCCAGGTCTGCGTTTTGTTTGGAAGAGCGACAGACGAGCGAGATGAAGGTTTGTTTCTGTCAGGATGTTTATACAGCAGACATATTTCAGCTCCGCTCCGGCTGTAAACACACCTGTAGTATTAGTGAGAGTTTTATTTTGTGCCAAAGCAGTTTTTTATGACTTAAACATAATTTACGCATTAGTTTTAACACAACATAAACAAAATAAAACACTTAATGTGATGCATACTGGCCAGTCATGCATAAAATGAGTAAGAATGAGATTTGTATAATAAACTGAATCTTTTAAATAAACAATAATTAAGTTTATAGATTTATCATCAGTAATTCAATATTATTTTATAAGACCTATATAAGCCACACAATCTTGCATCTAGCCATATTTGAAACATATTCATAGTTTTTAATTGATACATTTAATTATTTTCATCCTGATTCTATGCAATTTAAATAAATACATTTTGATGATATGACTTAAAAGCAAGTACATTGAAATTCTTAATAAAATATGCTATGATTTATAGCTTGAGTGTAACATGGACACTAATGTGAGGTGTTTTTCTTTTTTATGGATTCTGTGTGTAATGTGTGTGTTTGTGTGTGCGTTTGTGTGTGTGCTTCATAATTTCTGAGGTCATTGCAGCAGGTGTTCATTAGGTAAAAAAGGAATTGGGGGTATGCAAATGTAATTAGTTTGAATCCTACAATGCGGCACCTGTATGTCCTGCTGTTTGGAGGAGAAACAAGAGGACACGCACACACACACACACACACACACCACACCACACACATCACAGACTCACGACAACTCACACGCACCGCACGCACACACACACACACACACTCCTCACTCACACAACACCACAACACACTCACACACACTCACTCACACACACACACACACACACACACACACACACACACACACACACACACACACACACACAGGGACAGACAGATGCTACTCCCGTCACACACACACACACACACTCATACACACACACAGCGGTGAAGGGAAGATCAGATCGTTTTGCTTACTCTCTCGTTCAATCTCATTCAGCTCATTCATCATTCCTGATTCTCAAACTGCAGATCTTGATTCTACCATCGTCAAGGTCATGGGTTTGATTCAGTCAATGCAATGCAAGTCGCTTTGGATTAAAGCATCTGCGAAGAATGCAAAATGAACAACTTTTTATTCGAGCCATTTGTAAATTTAAATGGTGAATTATGCCCAAATAGCATATTCTGATATATGAAATGATTATAACAACCCATCAGTGTCCTTGTGTGAAGACTGATGTTATCATCTGTTCTAGATTGATCGGAGTCTCGTTGTGTTTGTGAATATAAGACTGTTCTAGATCAGTGACACATGACCTTTGACCTCATCAACAGCAGACGTGTCTTTCTCCTCCTGTATGGAGTGTATCGTGTCCTGTAGCTCAGGTCTCCTCACATCAGAACGACTGTAGTGTGTTAGTGAGTCCAGCAACTGAACAGGACAGCTGATCTCTGAAAGCAGGTCATTAAACCTGTGGCCTCTCGTTAAAAACCCTTGTTTACTTCACACTGTGTGTGTGTGTGTGTGTGTGTGTGTGTCTGTGTCTATAAACACTTATTGCTCAGTGGATGAGGACTGCATTGGCTCACGTTGGTTTTGGGAAATGCAACACAAGAGACCTTGAGAAATGTTTGAGTTAATTTTAAGACCTCTGAGGTTTGATTGCAGACTTTGGTGTTGTGGCACATCTGAGTACAGTCTGAAACATTGTTGAAATCTCCTTTGAAACACTAGTGGAGACACTTTACTGGATATTACTAGAGTCTTTTTCTCAGGAGAAACATCTGAGAAGCAGAAAACTCATCTGAGCACCCCTCTCTCTCTCTCTCTCTCTCTCTCTCTCTCTCTCTTCTCTCCTCTCTCTCTCTCTCTCTCTCTCTCTCTCTCTCTCTCTCTCTCTCTCTCTCTCTCTCTCTCTCTCTCTCTCTCTCTCTCTCTCTCTCTCTCTCTCTCTCTCTCTCTCTCTCTCTCTCTGTGTGTCAGTGTCTCTCATCCTCGGCTAGCAGATGTTAGCAGTGCTAGCCTTTGCAAATAAACATTCCACGATTAGTACAAGTCTTTGGAGACTCCTATGTTCGTTAGTGCATCCCAAAACACAACACTTGAAAAGCCTCTTTGTGCTGACATTATGGCAAGCCGTTTTAACATTTAAAACTTTGTTTTGACTATCTATAAATATCTTAAGTAATCAGTAATGAGGCGGAGCCAGCTTCTCACTCAGGGATGTGTCTATAGGGCAGCGTCACAAATGGGCGGGACTTGTTCCCCTCAGTGACGTGAACAGAGAGAGAATCTGAAACAGCTTGTTCTGAGAGACTGTTTATTATTTTTTTAGATTATACAAAAACGAGTAGGTGGATTTTTACCATTACAGGCAGGTTGTTTTCACACACTGAGGCCACACAACTGTGTTCAAACACCTTATAAATGGGATTTTCGCGTAATAGGTCCCCTTTAAATCTTGCATTTTCCTTCTCAAAATTGCATGGTTATATCTCAATTTTTGAGTTTACATCTTGCAGTTCTGAAAAATATAAATGCTTTAGACCCTCAGTAAACACAGGTCAGATAATCACACGAACACAAGCATTCAAAGACATGAGAACAGATGAAGACAAGCCTCTGATCTCTGATTCTTTACTGTAAGTCGGCTAAACACATAATGTAAATGATATGATGACCGCAGCATCAGATGATCACGAGCAGGACCGACGCAGTGCTTGAACATCACTGTGTTTATCTAATGTTTGGTCTCTATTCAGAGCAGCTCATTCTTTATGTGCGGCTACAGGATTATTTATAACCAACCCATTTATTTAGCTTTTACCCAGCGGTCCACCTTTACCAACCACTCAGCAAAATACGCTTATTTTTGTTGATCTGAATGCATAGACAAATGTGTGCAGGTCAGAAACAACTCATTCCAGAGACCCAAGAAAAAGTGGTATTCTTCTTTAAATTAGTTTATGATTTCTCCGACAGGAACCTGTGAGATCATTAACTGTCTCTTTCATTGTAGGCGGGTCAAAAGCCATGACGTCAGAGGAGGAGGGGCCTGCTGCGGTGGGGGCGGAGCCACGCGTGGACCTGTGTGCTTCTCCTGGCTGGGATGGGCTTGTTGAAGAAGAGGCGGAGCCTGCTGAGCAGGAAGAGGCGGGGCTGGCGGAGCAGGAAGTGGCTGATGATGTCAGCAGTGAGTTAAGTGCTCTGGTCGTCCCGTACCCAGAACTAGCGCCCATCATCTTCTTCTGCCTCAAACAGACCACCTGTCCTCGCAACTGGTGCATCCGCATGGTGTCCAGCCCATATCCTTGACAACTGCATTACTGTTTATTTTTATAGTGTCTGTTTTAATTTTAGTTATAGTTTTAGTTTTAGTTTTTTTATATCTATCTATCTATCTATCTATCTATCTATCTATCTATCTATCTATCTATCTATCTATCTATCTATGTATATTTTTTATCTTTAGTTCTTTTATTTATAGTTTATATCTTGCGGTTCTGAAAAATCTAAATTGTGAGATAAAAGTAGCGACTATCCCCTTGTTTTCTTTTTTTTATCCCATGGCAGAAATGGGTTTGCATATATTTTAGTATATCGGGTTAAACTAAATAAATAAGAGAAATGTTAGTTTGGCAACATGCTGAAATAAATATATATTTTATATGATTTCAGTTTACACTTATTCTATTTCAAATAATACATTTATTTTAAGTCAAGCATGTGTTAACCAGTCAAGTTTTTGTGTGTGAACTTGAAAAGTCACACGATATTTAAGTTTTAACCAATTACTTGTTTAATTATTTCGGCAGCATTGCACTGGTTAGCTCCGCCCACAGTCACATCTCATTGGTCCACATGCCTGCACATTAAGCACGATTCCTCTGATTGGCTGTAACTGTGTGAAGATGAATAGCTGTAAGCGAGTCTCAGGACATGTGTTGTTCTGCTGAACATCATCTCTTTCCCAGGGTGACTTTCAGTACAACTGTGAATAATAATGGATCGTTATATGTGATGAATATATAATGATAAATCAGCGGCCGTCTGCTTCAGTGTGTGTGTGTGTGTTCGCTCTGATGTTGAGAATATAATTACAGTGTGTGTGAGATATTACAGCTGCATATTTTCCCCTTTAAAGCTTCTCTTACTTGTAATGTCTGTTATTTCTGCTCAGATTTGACCGGGCAGAATCTGAAATGTCACTGTTTCAGTCTGCATATCATTTGTTTATTCTGGCTAGGATCCGCCCACTCCGTTTGATTGACATCTGAAGTGATGTGCTGTTTTTGGTCATCAGACATAGAAAAACAACTATTTTATTGCTCTCCTCAATTCGACGCATGATCTTCCCCCGCACAGCCGCACTTCCACATACATCAGTTACCTGATTGTAAAAGATGTTCACTTATACAATATCACTGTGTCTAAAAGACCGAAGCCCTCTGGTGCCCGGGGGGGGAGGTAATGTGATGTAATGAATGATGATGATCAAATAAACTAGCATTTACTTTCACTTTACTTTTTACTTTGTAGTCATTTAGCTGACGCTTTTATCCAAAGCGACTTACAAATAAGAAAAAGTAACTAAAACTATAAGTTAAAACTCTATAAATACTATATATACACACATTTAAGAAAATAGAGAAATTAAATAAAATGACAAATGCATACAACAACATTTCAAAACTAAACATTTAAATGAAAACAAAAAATAAAGCTAAAAACATTTCAAAATATTAAAACAACAAAAGGTATGAGTATAAAAATGATACACTAAGCCTATATATATATATATATATATGTTATTTCATTGCCATGTAGTATGTTGAAGTAACGTTACTAAAATAAATAAAATGTATTAAAACTAAAACTAAAGAAGATACCTATAAAGACATTAAATTCACACATAATTTAAATTCATTTAAATGCCTGAATGTTTAGTCCAATCATGATATTTGTGTCTTTAGAGACCCGTATATATATATATATATCCGGCACGGCCGAATCTCTAACTACTGCAATAGGAACAAAAAAACACTCTCTTGATGTTTTAAGGACAGTTACAGAAGAGTAAAATAAAGCATATTTGGTTACCTTTTGAAACTTGGAAGGGTTCAAGTTGAGCAGATGGTTTTACCGTCGCTGTCATCGTTAGGCACTTCCACTTAGTCATATTCACCATCTCTAAACTTCAAAATCAATATTTCGATCACTGGCTGCTTATTCACCATCAAATGACAGTGAAATGTATATTTCACTGCGTACAGTAATCGCTCTGCAGTAAAGCCATTCGAACCAGTTCTGATGATATTCTTTTGTTTTATGCGTGCAGTAATTTGGGTGAAACATCACGTCGTCAATGTGTAATAAACAGTGCCACCGCGAGGAAGAAAGAATCAGTGCATATCGAGTCATCAGATATTAGGAAAAATATATTTACACATTAAAAAACGTAATCATAAAACAAGCATTCTTTTATATTGTGTTATTGTTTGGGTTGTATTGTTTATAATGCATATATTGAGGAATATCATACTAAGAAAGTTGATGTCTAACTCTAAAAACTGAAGGAGGGAGAAGGTATATGATCTCCCGGTTCACTAAAGACATGAGACGTGCATTTAAGTGCTCTAGATGAGGTAAAAGTTTGTGAACTAACGATGTTAGCCTAGTCTAGAAAAGCTGTACTCTAAACGTTTAAAATATGATAATAACAATCTCTGGAGTGCCGGAGAGCTGAGATTTTGTAACATAAGTGTAATTTTTGTGTAACACGTTTGAATCATGTTTTTATGCAACGGTTGTGTAGTTTTTGGGGATTTATAGTATTTTTATTTGAATTGTCAAATTTAGTAATGTTTGTATTGGCCTATAACTGGACTTATTAAACTAATGTTAAATTCACTTTAAAGATGTATGTTTCTCGGTAGGCTATAATTCATGGTGAACACATTAGAATGGGCTGCATCTACTGGAAATACAACACTTTTAATATTTATTTGAAGATTAAACAGTAGCCTACTGTATGCTAATACAGTTTTACCAGAATACCAGATGTAATTATTCTTGATTGTGTTTAATTTATAAAGTGACGTAGGCAGCACCTGTAGTCTTATAGTTTCACTGGAAACAATTTAAAATAAGGTTAATTGTCAATGACTGACACCAGGGGCGCATATGGGATTTTTTAACTGGGAGGGGGGGCAAGCTGTCAGCGGGGGTGTAGGGGGGGGAGGCGGGGGTTGTGTGAAAGTGAAACAAAA
>CM049830.1:35055640-35060640 GCA_027422435.1 Schizopygopsis pylzovi | reverse complement strand
GCTTGTTTATTTTGAAAAGAAACATGTGACAGATAAATAATGAATACAACCGTGCTTAATTTAGGCACTTTATTTCTTCTGTTCTGTTGATGTTGTTTCATTAATACTAACGACACAGACAGCAGTAATGCTTTAGGAAACTCTGTGACAGAATATGTACAGGGTTGCCAGGTCTTCAAAACAAAACCAGCCAAATTATATTAGTTTATTATTATTTTTTCTTCAGTTTCCCCCTCTGTTAAAAACAGCATTCTGGTGAAATCACTTTACCCCTCAGACTTCAAAAACAACCTGCGGAAACATTGTAAAAAGAGCCCAGTTGGGAGGTAAAACTGCAGACTTGGCAACCCGGGTTATGTGAGACATAGTTGTGAGCTTCACACTGACTCACTAGCTGTGTTTCCATCCACCTGTTTTTATGCACATGTTGGGATATCGCATTAAAAACGCTGGAATGGAAATGCCAAGATGCGCATAAATTCCTTAATGTGCATCAAAAAAGACGAGATTTTGCAATGGGACAGCATAAAACTGGACCAAACCAATGCACAAATCTCATTGCATTTTTTATTTGTGATATTTAGTTAATCAGAAAGTGATAATTTTGTTCTCTTCAACTCACTGGATGGAAACGGTGCTTTATTTGCATTTATTTTTAATGCAATATTCAAATTTTGCGCAAGCTAATTCGTAACTTTGGATTGAACTATATGCATTGACATCACATGCACAACACCTGTATCCTTGTGAAAATAATACATTCCAACTTTAATACAATGTGCAATATTTATAATTTAATATTTGTGAGCCCTGTATTTTTAGCAATAATTTCAGGGTGAATTTACAAATTATGCAAGATTGCATTTTTTGTTGTTGATTTTGCATTTTAATTCAGCAATGAATGTACACTATATATACACACACTGGCACTTCCTAGCCACACCCTAGCAACCATTATTGATGACCCTAGCAACCCAAACCTAAAGAGGTGTATCTTCAAATCTGAATGTCATAGAGATATGGGGGTTTGTTTATTTCATTCATACTGACAAGCTACCTTTGGAGTACAATCATTGGCAGCTCCAAAGCCACTCCCTAGCAACCATATAGAGCATCCTAGCAACTGTATAGCAATATAAAGAAGCCATATCTCAGCTCCACAACATCATACAGACATGCCGGTTGTCTCTCTTGCAATCGCACAAAACACTGTAGTATCTGCCCAGCGCTGAGTTTTGCCACTGCAAGCACCACTCACATTTTCTTTAGGAAATGTACAATCATGAAAAATTGGATCGAGTCATGCATTGAATGCAGAACAGCGTTCCACCTTAAAAATATGATTTAAACTCTGCTATAACACACATTTTGATGTGCACATATTAATACAGTGGCTTCCGCTTTCTCTGCTCCATTGCTCGCTCCGTTATAAGCGCTGTGCAGTGAGATGATTGCTGTTTTAGGTGGAGTTGCAGTGGTTTTCGGGTGTGTTGGAGCTACTGGAGCTTGAGTCTGCTGTGATTAATCACTTTCTCTCGATGTGTTTGTTGTTCATCATATCAGCGTGTTAGCGTCTAAAGGTCAGCGTCTCGTCTCTCACTAGCGGTCAGCGGTCAGTGTGATGGTGTCTGTGCAGCGGCTGATGGACGATCTTCTGCTGATTCTTGACTTACTAATGCAGAGAATCAAGCAATAAACTCAAGTTTAGAGGTTTTAACGTAGTATTTATTATGAGTTTTTTCCCGTATTTAGTCCAGAAAGTTTATATGTAATTAATTGGACATGTAAAGCTCTACAGTTGTTGTGGTGCATATGTACAGTGAGTGATCCTGTGGCTCAGTGGTAAAGCATTGAGTTAGTAGCACAAAAGGTTGTGGGTTTAATTCCCAGGGAACACACATACTGATAAAACGTTATAGCCTCTTGAATGCATTGTAAGTCGCTTTGGATAAGATGCATACATGTAAATGATTGTCTGCTGATGTTCTGCTGCCATCAACTTCTAGACTCTCAATTAACTTGATTTAAAAACTCTTGCTGTTGCCATGGAGATCAGAAAGTGTCTCCGTGGAGACAATAAAAGAGTTTGGTTTCACTCAGCCACTGGGCTTCTCTGGATGTGTTTCAATGAGCCGTGACAGACAGACGCTGCTCCTGTATAAATACATACATTAGACTGGTATATCTTCACACACACACACACACACACACACACACACACACACACACAGTATGGATTCTCTGGCCTTGGAAGAGGTTAAATGAGTTTATTGTGCTTTGGCTACAGAGGGAAATTCTAGTGGTGACAACAACCATGCGTGTCACTTCTGCAGGCTGCGTCATACTCTCTGAGATAAAGTCACTCTTTTCATAGCTTTTGCCGGCTCTGAGACACTCGCATGTTATTTCTCCTGCTCTATTCCTAGCAAAAATTCACTCAGCACTCACTAGTGCGCTATGCTATTTATAAAGGCTATATTTTTGACACCAAGCATTTCTGCAGACTCTGTTGATCTTCTCCTGGATTGGTACAATGATATTATGTTATTGATGATATTGCTCTGATAAAGGTCAGCAAGAAGAATGGCAGACAAAAATCATGTTGGAGAAAATCATCAGCAGTTCAGAGCATGAGAAGACAATGCAGAAAAGCTGAGCGGATGTGGCGGAAGACGAAACTCGAAATTCACTATCCACCTTTTCTTGCTGTAAAAATGGGCGCGGCCTTATGCAAATTCTATGGGTCCAGCTTCCGGTCTCATCTGCGTCCAGCTATTTTTAGCTGTACGAAACTGTGTGTGTCTTATCATATTATTTGTATGTATTATGTTAATTATGAACACACTGGTTTGTAGTGCAAACCGTTTTACCATGCACTGCACGTTTTTATTCTTCTCGTTATTTCTCTATTGTGGCTAATAAACCGGAAGCCTCACCCATAGGCTTACTTCCGCGTTGAAGAAAAAGGCGGATGGCATCTATAAAGACAGTCTTCATGCTTTCAATATAGAACTAGCCACAGCTAGAAAGACCTTCTTCTCATACCTTATAAACAGTAACTTAAACAACACTTGCACTCTTTTTGCTACTGTTGAGAGACTGACAAACCCCCCAAGTCAGATTCCCAGTCAATTCTCTCCGACAGCAAATGCAATGAGTTTGCTTCCTTCTATTCTGAGACGATCAATAACATCAGGAAGGAGATTGGCACATCTTCCTGTAATACAGAGGTCACACAGATTCGACAGCAATCTCAAAAAGAAGTGACTATGTCTGTTTTTAAAACAATTGATTGCAAAATTTTGGAAGAAACAGTACAGCACCTTAGATTCAGCACCTTCGACCTGCTATCTTGACACACTTCCTGATCTTTTTCAAAAGTGTGCTTAACTGTTTAGAAGCAGATCTCTTAGAAGTGGTGAACACCTCACTTCTTTCTGGGACTTTTCCAAACTCCCTGAAAACTGCAGTTGTTAAGCACATTTGGAAAAAGCGCCATCTTGATAACACCATGTTGAGCAACTATAGACCAATATCAAATCTTCCTTTCATAGGTAAGATTATTGAAAAGGTAGTTTTTAATCAGCTGAACAGCTATTAAACTCAAATGGATACCTGGACAATTTTCAATCTGGTTAAGAAGATAAATTATATTCACCTTAATTCTGATTCTGGCAAAATATCAGTGCTGTACTACTAGATCTTAGTGCTGCGTTTGACACTGTCACTGACACTTTCTGGGATGGCACTCAAATGGTTCATACTTAGAAGGGAGAGGTTATTATGTGAGTATAGGAGAGCATAAGTCTAAGTGGACGTCCATGACATGTGGAGTCCCACAAGGCTCTATTCTTGCACCGCTCTTGTTTAGCCTGTATATGCTCCCACTAAGTCAGATAATGAGGAAGAACCAAATTGCCTATCACAGCTATGCTGATGATACCCAGATCTACCTAGCCTTATCTCCAAATGACTATAGCCCCATTGACTCCCTCTGCCAATGCATTGATGAAATTAACAGTTGGATGTGCCAAAACTTTCTTCAGTTAAACAAGGAGAAAACTGAAGTCATTGCATTTGGAAACAAAGATGAAGTTCTCAAGGTGAATGCATACCTTGACTCTAGGGTCAAACAACTAAAAATCAAGTCAGAAATCTTGGGGTGATTCTGGAGACAGACCTTAGCTTTAGTAGTCATGTCAAAGCAGTAACTAAATCAGCATATTATCATCTCAAAAACATTGCAAGAATTAGATGTTTTGTTTCCAGTCAAGATTTGGAGACACTTGTTCATGGCTTTATCACCAGCAGGGTGGATTATTGTAATTGTCTCCTTCCAAAGAAGACCATTAGACAGCTGCAGCTCATCCAGAACATCTGAGCATATAACACCAGTCCTCAGGTCCTTACACTGGCTTCCAGTTACATTTAGGATCGATTTTAAAGTACTTTTACTCGTTTATAAATCACTCAATGGCCTAAGACCTAAATACATTGCAGATATGCTCACTGAATATAAATCTAACAGAGCACTCAGATCAGTAGGATCGGGTCAGTCAGAAATACCAAGAACTCACAGAAAACAAGGGAAGTCCGCTTTTAGCTATTATCAGCTTCCAGAAGAGATCAAATGTGCTAAAACATACGCCACATTTAAATCCAGATTCAAAACTCATCTGTTTAGCTGTGCATTTACTGAATGAGCGCTGTACTACGTCCGAACTGATATTTGATGCACTGTATTTCATGTATAATCATTTTAGACTCTTAACTGTTTTAAATTCAATTTAAATCAATTTTATTAAAAAATGATTTCCTTGTTTTTTAATTACAATTTCACTTCCTTTTAAGTAAGGCACTTTACCACTGTGTATGAAATGTGCTATATAAATAAACTTGCCTTGCTTTGCCTTACAATAGTCCAGTCTAGAGGTCATGAATGCATGAACTAGCTTTTCTGCATCAGAAACATTACATGTTAAGTTGAAATGTTCTAGATG
>CM049830.1:35018140-35050640 GCA_027422435.1 Schizopygopsis pylzovi | reverse complement strand
TGTGTTTATTGTTGGAGCATTTTTTTCTTTTCAGGATTCACAGATGAATATAAAGTTTGGACTGGCACTTTTGATAAATTGAAGGCACCCTTGATGAATCATTTTTGATTTCCTTAAATACTATCTCGTGAAAACTATTCTTGTAATGCATTGATTCTGTTGTAATATAACATGCATGTCAATGGTTCAGACTGGTTCAGTTTCTCTCTCTCTATTGGTTCATGCATGTGTTGGTTTAGTGCCTGTGGTGATGTTTTCTGTTCATATGTGCTGTGATCACACAATCATTGCATCGAGCACTAGTTGAGTTCTCCTTAACTGGCTCACGTGGTTCGAGCGGGTCAGTATGATGGTGATCCTGCTGAACTGTGTGACTCTTGGGATGTACCAGCCCTGCGAGAACATCGACTGCTCCTCCGAGCGCTGCCAGGTCCTGCAGGTCAGTCTGAGGAACCGGATACTTCCAGCAGAAGCCTGTTAATGAGTCCTTCGCATCGTTAATCAGCTCGTTCTGATCTCGTGAGGTTTCTGCACGTTAACCTGTTAAAGCGTACTTCATATCTAATATCCAGATGATTCCAGATCATCAGCGTCATCTAGAGACTCATCATCAGAGTTTCATCTTAATTAGCTAATCATTAGACTCTGATGATGTCAGTTGATTTAATTGCACGGCTGATTTATCTCCGTCTCTCAGGCCTTCGACACCTTCATCTACGTCTTCTTTGCGCTGGAGATGCTGGTGAAGATAGTGGCTCTGGGGATCTTTGGCCGGCGCTGTTATCTGGGCGACACCTGGAACAGACTGGACTTCTTCATCGTGATGGCCGGGTGAGAACACGCGCGCGCACACACACAGTGTTTTTATGTACGCGACTCACCATAGCCGACATGGTTCTTATACTGTACAAGCATGCATTGCCCTACACGCTACACCTACACACACACACACACCTCACAGACACACACACCACCACACACACACACACACACCTACACAACACACATACACACGACACAGCCTCAACACACACCTCACACGTACAACACTACACACCAGTCACACTACAAATGCTCACACACACACTACACACATACACACACGCACACACACACACACACACACCACACACACACACACACACACACACACACACACACACACACACACACACACACACACACACACACACACACACACACACACACACACACACAACACACAGTTTCGATTCCAATGTGGTAAAAAAGTAAAACATTTAGATATCAAACATACATAATTTAATTGCTGTTGAATACCATGAACAAAATTCACCAGACTACATAAAAACTCAATTAAGAGTTGTTGTGTGCTAAATAGAGATGCGCTATTTTAGATATATTGAGACATTTTTATAGATTTTTTTAAAGGAGGTTGTAGTTCTCTCACAATTTTGAAGAAAAAAAATACTAGACAATTAAACAAAATCTCATGGAATTTCTGAACAGAATGATTCAACGACTCACTCAAGATTTACTTAATTACTGGATGAATCAGTGTTTTTCAATGAATCTCTTGAATTAATAATTCAAAGCCAAATACATTTTGAACAGCCCCTTTTCACCACCCTAAAAAAGATGCATACACAGGACTTAATAGGTGGAATTCTAATTTTAATTTTACAACAAGTATCCGATTGCTGAACTTACACTGAACAAACTTATAAACAAAACACTTTTGTTTTTGCCCCCATTTCTCACAAGCTGAACTCAAAGATCGAAGACTTTTTCTATGTACTCAAAAGGCCTATTTCTCTCAAATAGAGCTGCCTTTTATTGTGTCCAGCCTAAGGTACACCTGTGCAATAATCATGCTGTCTAATCAGCATCTTGATATGCCACACCTGTGAGGAGGATGGATTATCTCGTTCACTAACACAGATTTAGACAGATTTGTGAACAATATTTGAGAGAAATGGGCCTTTTGTGTACATAGAAAACGTCTTAGATCTTTGAGTTCAGCTCATGAAAAATGGGGGCAAAGACAAAATCTTACCAACCACAAACGTTTGAATGCTATATTATTTTGTGCTTTTACAGCATTCATGTCACTCATTTAAACCTACAGACAGCACACTGTTTTCTGAAATGCATTGATTGCACGGATGTATTTGGCATTGAATGTGTACGTGTGATCAGTTCATGTGACAAACAGTAGATGCTCTCACTCATTCGTCTCTGTCTCTTCTGTTATGCTGTGTTTTATGTGTGTCTATTCTGTGCTCTGTAAGAGATCAGTGTGTAAATGCAGCACAGATGGAGATCTTTAATGAGCGTCGTCTCAGACGTGTGTGTGTGTGTGTGTCTGCATGTATGTAAATATGTTGAGCGTATGATCAGCTGTCAGAGATCATCAGACTAGCTTTCAGAACAAACAGTGCTGATGAATAAATGTACAGATGAACTGTGTGTTTATAGTGTGTGTGTGTGTGTACAGGGTGGTGGAGTACTCACTGGACCTGCAGAACATCAACCTGACGGCCATCCGGACGGTGAGAGTCCTGCGGCCGCTCAAAGCCATCAACAGAGTCCCCAGTGAGTCTGATTTCTGCTCATTTCTGTGACTTGTGACGTGACATACGGCCAAGTATGGTGACCCATGCTCGCACACACACAGCAGTGAACACACACACACACACACACACACACCGGAGCAGTGGGGGAGCAGTGGGGGGTTCGGTACCTTGCTCAAGGGCACCTCAGTCGTGGTATTTATGGTGGACAATCACTCCCCCACTGACAATTTCTGCCGGCCCGAGACTCGAACCCGCAACCTTTGGATTACGAGTCTGACTCTCTAACCATTAGGCCATGTCTGGGGAATCAAGACTGCTGTGTGGAATCAAACCTGATGTTTCTGATTGTGAGGGATTCATCAGTGCTGAATCATCAAAGGGCTCATAGACAGGAGACTCAAACACTCTCGAGGATCTGCTGAGAAACCATTAGCTGATGAGATGCGCTGGATTTAACACCGGGCCTACAGAGACGTTACGGAGGATGAACCTGATGAAAACACAGAGACACACAACACACCTCCATTATGAGGATCAGACCAAAAATGAGGATATTCCATTCTGTTGTTTTTATCAGGGTTTCTATGGGTCTGCATTTTCACAAACGCTCTTATATCAGAGCACAAAGTCTTACATTCATAAAGTCATGGCGTTAAATGTCACAAAAATAATATAATTCTCAGTATTTTTGTTTCTCAATATAAATATCCTAAAATTAAAATGTTTACTTGAGATGTAAATTAAAGATATGAAGTATTTTCTGAATTTATGCTTAAAACAATAACTAATATCTGTCAATGCAATATTAAAACTAGTTTTTTCTTTAAATGAAGTACATTTTTCTGGGCGTATTGGCAGACATTTCTTCTTGTTTTAAAGGGATCCTCGGATGCAAAATGCACTTTACATGTTGTTTGAACTGAAAAGTGTGTTTGCAGTGTGTGTGAACAACCACCCTATAATGATAAAAATCCCCCCCAGTGTTTGTTTTTAATCTCCTAATATCATTACCCCTTTCTCAAATCAAGCCGTTCTCAAATTCCTGCCAGTGTGACGTCACACTGACCCAGGCCCTTCTACAATTGTTGATTGACAGTAGCGTTTTAGCTTAGCCCCGCCCTCAGTTAGTTGTCATCAGTCCACCATCGTTTCACCGCCGGAGCAGATGTAGACATGAATGTCTTCTAAGAGATTGAGGTGTTTAGTTGTTGGATGTAATAATGAACATAGCAGTCATCATTTACTCCGTCATCTGAGCCGCTGAAGACGCTGTGGATTATGTTTTTTTAAGGGAATGCACCCCCGATCCACCTAAATGTGTCGATGTTATTATATTAATTATATTATATTAGATTTATATTATATTATTGATGTTGTATATTAATATATTTACATGTACGTCTGGGCATCAGTAATGCTTTGTAAAAGTACAAAAAATAGTTTTTTTACAAATAATATACAAAACAATATATAGCTCTAGAAAATATATATTGGGTTCTTAGAGCCAATGCAAATTGTTATATATATATAAAAATAAATAAATAAATAATCAGTTGATCTCAATTAGATATGAATATTAAAAGATAAGATCATATATCGTGTCAAGCTATTATTATTTTTGACATTTAGATATAAGTTAGAAGTTAAAGAATATAAAGTTATAGAATATAAGTTAGTACTTTTCAAGTTTATGTTGTATTTTCTCGCCATATACAATTCGTTTTTCCAAATTTAACAAGTATAAGTTTATTTTAAAATGCTCGTAATGTATGAATTAATAATGGTAAATGTGGATGGGATAAATGTGCTGGTTTGAATGGTCAGAATCATGTATGATAGGTAAACATAACTATATTTGCATATATTTCTCTATTTCTATATGGCATCATTGTTGTTTTCTGCAGTGTTTTAACCGCATCATATACAGACGTGGTCAGGGTGCCAATAATTCTGAACATGTCTGTAGCTCTTAACAGCGCTTTAGCGTCTTTATAGAGAAACTACGCACACGGCAAGCGCTTGTGGTGTAATTTGAAGCACGGCTCACTTTATTTTGGTGCTGCTGTTGCCATTATGTTTCATGAAACTAGGCCATGGTCCAGACTCGGACTCCAAAGAATCATATCAACTTGTGTTAAATGGGCATGCGATGACCCTTTAATCAAACACACTTCATTTTGATCTGTTTCTCAGAAAACTAGACTTCTTATCTAGTCGTTTTGCTTCTTAAGCAGGCTAAATGTTTCTTGGTTTGATATGTGCACTGGAAAACAAGACAAAAATACTGATGAAGAACAGCACTTTTTCCCCACCGCAGAAAATATATTTCCATATTTTGTCAAATTAGTTAAAAGTAATAGAGAGATGTATTGGAAGGTGACGTGTTTCTTATTTGCATTTAGACCACACTGTGTCCCATTTAATGTATTCCTTTCTTTATCTACATTTTCTACATTTTCTTTACTCTGTCTTAAATTTACTTTCGTAACACCTGCAGAAAATCTGCTTTATATACAACTCGTTATGAATATTAAACATAACAGACAATATTTAGCACTTTTACTAGTGCTGTCAAACGATTAATCGCATCCAAAATAAACGTTTTGTTTACAGAACATATGCATGTACTGTGTATATTTATCACGTGTGTATAAATACACACACATGCATGTATATATTTATATTCATATTATTTATATATAGATTTAATATAAACACATTTTTTCTTAAATATATACATGCATGTGTGTAGATTCATATATACACAGTGCATGCATATATTCTGTAAACAAAACTTTTATTTTGGACGTGATTAATCGTTTGACAGCACTAATTATTACAATAATTTTTTTATAATAAATTCATAGTTTTTGTGGTTTTTGCCAATGAGGATGTCTATTAAAGCAGTTTTGGGAGGTTGTATCAGGTTTATCTCACTTCTGGGAATTAATTAGTTTCCAAAATATGGTTAAGTTTTATTTATTGTAATTTCTTTCATTCACAGCACAGCCAAAACAGATTTGGGCTCAGCTGATGAGTACCGATGAACACATCACTGAGACATTCAGAGCCATAATGAACCGACTCTAATTAATCAAGTCCTTTATAAACACAAACAGAGATTCACACACGCACGGTGTGCTCTGCTGTACGGACAGTGAATTCATCACATCATGCAAGTACTGTGAAACCAGTTGTGCATGTTTAATTTGATCTTTCTGGGACAGAGCGAGGTGTTTCTCCATCAGATGAAGCGTATCAGATCATCCCAAACCATGTCTCAGTCTGTCAGAGGTGATGAGTTTACAGTGAAGTGTCTCAAACTCAAGTGTGAAGTTTCTTCAGTCGGCTGGAGTGAGTGTGAGTGTGTCAGACGTGACTCGCTCGTTATTTAGATGCTTTATACTTCACCTGCTCTCTGGAAACTTCCTCCAAACTACAGGAACACATCTGAGTGAATGTGGAGCAGTTAGTGAGGAGATCAGAGGAGCAATGTCAGTCAGAGATTCTCACATCCGGCGCGTGTCAGCAACTCCAGGAAAGTTCGCCCCCAAACGCATCTCATTGTTTGCATGTGAAGTTGTAACTCAAGGAACAAAGTTGAAGAATTGATGCAGTGTGTGTGATGGAAATGAAGCTAAAATAGAGAGGAATTGCGTTCTGGTCCAGCTCGGTCGGGTCAGAGATTGTCTTGTGAAGGGCAGATGTGTGTTTATTGTCTGAGTGTTATGTTCTGTGTGTCAGGCATGAGGATCCTGGTGAATCTGCTGCTGGACACGCTGCCGATGTTGGGGAACGTGCTGCTGCTGTGCTTCTTCGTCTTCTTCATCTTCGGCATCATCGGCGTGCAGCTGTGGGCTGGACTTCTGCGCAACCGCTGCTATCCGGAGGAGAACTTAACCCTGTGAGTCCCGGCTCGTCTTCATTAGGATTTAAGGTCATTGCACAGTGAGTCTGAAATGTTTCCGTTTTTTCGTAGTCCTCATCCTTTTCTATCAAAATGCATGCTATGGATATGAAAATGCAGAAACTCGAACCTGATCCGATTTTGTTTTACTTGTGCAATTTTCGGACTCAGTGTGCAATGACCTTTAATTCTGTGTCAGATTTCCTTTTTAATTTGATCATATTTAGTCAACCTGTCCTGTCAGGTCAGGTTTTAGTTGATTAAAATATGTGAGTTTTAATCTATTAAAACACATTTGTGACCCCGAACCACAAAACCAGTCATAATGTTAATATGTTTAAATTGAGGTTTAAACATTTTAAAAAAATTGAGAAAATTTTTTTTTTTGAAAAATTTTACAAAAATTGAGGTTTATACATAATCTGAAAGCTTTCCATTGATGTATGGTTTGGACAATATTTGTAAATCTGGAATCTGAGGGTGCAATAAATCTAAATATTGAGAAAATCATCTTTAAAGTTGTTCAAATGAAGTTCTTAGCAATGCATATTAATAATACAAAATTAAGTTGTGATATATTTATGATTGGAAATTCACTGAATATCTTCATGTAACATGATCTTAATATCTAATGATTTTTGGCATAAAAGAAAAATGTATAATTTTGACCCATACAATGTATTGTTGGCTATCGCTACAAACATTGCTGTGCTGCTTATGACTGTTTTTATGCTCCAGAGACACATTTTAGTCAGGCTGCATTGTTACACTCATAATCATAATTATTATACTCATACAGCGATGGCTAACATTATTAGAACATCTGAAAATATTACCTCTAAAACATGATTTAATATTATAATGAAACATGCAGATGGTGTCTCTGAGCAGAACAAACATCAGATGAAGTCAGTCGTACTGTTTTTATCCACTTTTAATTGTAATATTTGGTATGTCCACCTTTCACAGTGATTACAGCAGCACATCTCTCTGGTATAGTGTTAATATATTTCCTGAGATCTTCAACATTAATGTTATCCCATGACTTCTGAGCTCAAGCCAAAGTACAATATACCTGTGCCTGGTTGCATAAAGCACCTTAAGTGAACATTTCCCTTAACATCGCTCTTAAGTATCCCTGGTGTTGCATACAATATCCCTTAAATGACACTTAAGGGTTTCTTGAGGTGAAATGTCATAAACCTTAGAATTTCTCTAAAGTGTCCCTTAAAGCCTAGGGTTAGGGTTAGGTTAGGGTTAAGGGTTAAGGTTAGGGCTAGGGTTAAGGTTAGGGCTAGGGCTAGGGTTAGGGTTAGGTTCGTCCGCTTTATAACAGACTTAAATTTAGACATTTATTCACATTAATCAATTAACATAACGTTACAGCTAATAGCTCAAATGTGAGCGCTCTCAGGTTTTTTTGCAGAACAGCCAGGGATATTTCAAAATGTCTTGAATAATAAAAGTAAAGATCAACAGAAAACTTGTGCAAAAAACAACAGCCAACAGGGCTGGGAAACAAGAGACCCGTGATAGGGCGAAAACTAGAAAACAAAACGCTAACAAGACACTTGACTTGACCAACTAGGAGTAACAGAGAACACAAAACGAACCAGCACAGCACAGATCACAGATCGAGAATAAATAGGGAATCAAACCAGGCCAATTTACTAATAATCAGGAAACAAGATGGGTGGGGTTGAGACAATTGACATGAGAGCACATGGCACACAGAAAACTAAAACAAAAGCCATGTGCTCACACAAAACAAAAACACAAGCACATGGCCAGCAAACAAACCACCAACCATGTGCAGAAGAGGACACGAACACACAGATAATGAAAACTCATAAACCACGTGTTCATACAAGACATGACAACATGAAACACAGCCAATGAATACACAAGCTGCGTGCCACACAGCACAAGACATAACACACAGCTGATAAAAACACGAACTGCGTGCAACAACACAAAACACACGTGGACAGAGAGCGCAAACTTGAGGCTGCACGCTCACACAACAAGACAGAACATGGAGCGCGAGTGTCCGAACCCCGACACGAAACCAAACCTCAAGACATGAGTGCCAGGATCCGAACACCACGTTCCCATATGAAACACGGCACGCAGACGAGAGAGAGAGAGCACGACTCGAGCACACTCGAAGCCACACGCTCACGTAACAACATGACACGACGGGAGTGTCAGGGCTCTGTCACAAAACCATCAATAACACTAGACCGAAGTGACAAGTGCGTCATGCGAGAACACATTTATATTCTATATTTTTTTATTCCTGTAATTTCCTACATATTACCTGGGTGATGACTTGAAAAACTAAATATATTGTCTCAATCGTGTGTTTATAGTGATTTTTATTCAGCTTAGCTGCAGCGATCGCTGCTGTATTCCATCATAAGATACTCTATGATTCCGGATTGGACGTTTAGTGTGACAGCGCCCTCCGGCTTCGAGTAGGAATTAAACATACACTGAATATGAGTGTTTAGCGCTTCATAATGCTCACATCGTCACGTTTTGGATACGAATAAAATGACTTGTTGCTTTTCATTTAATTATAGATTTATTCACATCAGTCCCTGAAAATGTTCTGTTTCTGTGAAAACTTACACTGTTATCTGCATTAACAAATAATGTGTTGATAGCAACAGTAGATTTCTTTAACGGCAAAACCTGGGTCTCTGTCGTGAAATACATAATGGTTTCCTTAAGTAAGGGAGTGGTTTAAGAGATTGCATGTAACACGCCTAAGTCATTCCCTTAGATAAAGGTAAATAAGTGTCGTACTTAAGGGAAAAACGTTATGCAACCAGGCACTGTTCAGTTTATTTTCCAACTCGCCCCAAACTTGCTCCATGGGCTTGAGATCTGTACTTTGTGGGCTAGTCCATCATTTTTAGTTCTGGCAATAGCTGGTTTTATGAGTATTGTAATGACCAATTCAACAACACAACAATAACATACTGAAACCTCTTAAATTGTCACACACGAGGAACGAGGAACACGGAGATGAGGAGTAAACTCAAATACCAGTCTTTAATGAGTCCAAACAAGGCAGGGCAAGACAAGACTGACACCGGGGAGTAACGAGTAGACCAGACGAAATCAAACTAAAAAAAAGGACTATAAATACACAGTATAATGATATATGTTTGACAAACACAGCTGGACAAGAATTAACTCATAATCCCAATCAACGAGGACAGGAAACAAACCAAATAAGGGCACGCGAGGCGGGAACACATGACACAGGACTGACATAAATACACCAAGTGTTGCAATCATTCTGGCCACCACTGTATAATCACAATTACTGACCATGATTGTTTTAATTTGAGAATTATTGCACATTCACCTATATGCACAAATCAAGAGACAGTCAACTCACACACACGCTTTACTTGACTTCATCTAGCTTCTTTATTTAATTTATTATCAGAGATATAAACACACTCTCAGCATTATGCTGTTATCTCAAAAGCTTCCTAATATTAATTCCAATAATGCCAAATGTATTAATGTCTTTATCTATTAAAATAACAACAAACAGGTTTTGTGTTATGGCATAGATGGGCGTAAGTGCATTTATTTAGCCTCAATCAAGATTGGATTTATTATGTTTTATTACATTTTGTCATGAGAAGGTTTGATGCAGATTTAGTCCCTGTAGACAGCGCATACAGCCGTGTTAATGAACACTATTAATGTCTCAATAGATATCAATAAACTTCAGATTGCATGGTGTTTACAGATCATCAGCACTTTTTCACTATGGTTGCCAGGTCGGGAGCATAACAACTCGTCTTTTTTAGTTTGATTATGAAAATACATATACATTTTGGAGAGTTTTTGTTTTGTAAATAAAATTTGTGTCAGGGTGCTGCCACTTCGGTCTAGTGTTATTGATGGTTTTGTGACAGAGCCCTGACACTCCCGTCGTGTCATGTTGTTACGTGAGTGTGTGGCTTCGAGTGTGCTCGAGTCGTGCTCTCTCTCTCGTCTGAGTGTCTTGTTTCGTGTGGGAGCGTGGTGTTCATTATCTGTGTGTTCGTGTCCTGTTCTGCACATGGCTGATGATTTGTTTGCTGGCCATGTGCTTGTGTTTTTGTTTTGTGTGAGCACATGGCTTTTGTCTTAGTTCTGTGTGTGCCATGTGCTCTCATGTCAATTGTCTTAACCCCACCCATCTTGTTTCCTGATTATTGTTTTATTTGCCCCACCTGTTCCTTGTTACCCTCCTCAATTGCTCCCTTTAAAATCTCCTTGTGTTTGCAATCTCGGGTTGGTTCGTTATTGTATGCTGTTTATGCCTTGTGTCCGGTCTTGCCTTGCCTTGCCTTGTCCAGCCAGTTTTATTTATTGTAATTTCTTTCATTCACAGCACAGCCAAAACAGATTTCGTCTCAGCTGATGAGTACCGATGAACACATTACTGAGTCATTCAGAGCCATAATGAACCGACTCTAATTAATCAAGTCCTGTATAAACACAAACAGAGATTCACACACGCACGGTGTGCTCTGCTGTACGGACAGTGAATTCATCACATCATGCAAGTACTGTAAAACCAGTTGTGCATGTTTAATTTGATCTTTCTGGGACAGAGCGAGGTGTTTCTCCATCGGATGAAGCGTATCAGATCATCCCAAACCATGTCTCAGTCTGTCAGAGGTGATGAGTTTACAGTGAAGTGTCTCAAACTCAAGTGTGAAGTTTCTTCAGTCGGCTGGAGTGAGTGTGAGTGTGTCAGACGTGACTCGCTCGTTATTTAGATGCTTTATACTTCACCTGCTCTCTGGAAACTTCCTCCAAACTACAGGAACACATCTGAGTGAATGTGGAGCAGTTAGTGAGGAGATCAGAGGAGCAATGTCAGTCAGAGATTCTCACATCCGGCGCGTGTCAGCAACTCCAGGAAAGTTCACCCCCAAACGCATCTCATTGTTTGCATGTGAAGTTGTAACTCAAGGAACAAAGTTGAAGAATTGATGCAGTGTGTGTGATGGAAATGAAGCTAAAATAGAGAAGAATTGCGTTCTGGTCCAGCTCGGTCGGGTCAGAGATTGTCTTGTGAAGGGTAGATGTGTGTTTATTGTCTGAGTGTTATGTTCTGTGTGTCAGGCATGAGGATCCTGGTGAATCTGCTGCTGGACACGCTGCCGATGTTGGGGAACGTGCTGCTGCTGTGCTTCTTCGTCTTCTTCATCTTCGGCATCATCGGCGTGCAGCTGTGGGCTGGACTTCTGCGCAACCGCTGCTATCCGGAGGAGAACTTAACCCTGTGAGTCCCGGCTCGTCTTCATTAGGATTTAAGGTCATTGCACAGTGAGTCTGAAATGTTTCAGTTTTTTCGTATTCCTCATCCTTTCCTATCAAAATGTATGCTATGGAAACGAAAATGCAGAAACTCGAACCTGATCCGATTTTTTTTTTTACTTGTGGAAATTTCGGACTCAGTGTGCAATGACCTTTAATTCTGTGTCAGATTTCCTTTTTAATTTGTTCATATTTAGTCAATCTGTCCTGTCAGGTCAGGTTTTAGTTGATTAAAATATGTGAGTTTTAATCTATTAAAACACATTTGTGACCCCGAACCACAAAACCAGTCATAATGTTAATATTTTTAAATTGAGGTTTATACATAATCTGAAAGCTTTCCATTGATGTATGGTTTGGACAATATTTGTAAATCTGGAATCTGAGGGTGTAAAAAAATCTAAATATTGAGAAAATCATCTTTAAAGTTGTCCAAATTAAGTTCTTATATATGCATATTATTAATAAAAAATTATGTTGTGATATATTTATGATTGGAAATTCACTAAAGATCTTCATGGAACATGATCTTAATATCTAATGATTTTTGGCATAAAAGAAAAATGTATAATTTTGACCCATACAGTGTATTGTTAGCTATTGATACAAATATAGATGTGCTGCTTATGACTGGTTTTGTGGTCCAGAGACACATTTTAGTCAGGCTGCATTGTTACACTCATAATCATAATTATTCTACTCATACAGCGATGGCTAACATTATTAGAACATCTAAAAATATTACCTCTAAAACATGATTTAATTTTATAATGTTCATGAAACATGCAGATGGTGTCTCTGAGCAGAACAGACATCAGATGAAGTCAGTCGTACTGTTTTATGCACTTAATATTTGGTATGTCCAGCTTTCACAGCGATTACAGCAGCACATCTCTCTGGTATAGTGTTAATATATTTCCTGAGATCGTCAACATTAATGTTATCCCATGACTTCTGAGCTCAAGCCAAAGTACAATATACCTGTGCCTGTTTGCATAAAGCACCTTAAGTGAAATTTCCCTTAACATCACTCTTAAGTTTCCCTGGTGTTGCGTACAATATCCCTTAAATGACACTTAAGGGTTTCTCGAGGTGAAACGCCATAAACCTTAGAATTTATCTTAAGTGTCCCTTAAAGCCCAGAGTTAGGGTTAGGTTAGAGTTAGGATAGGTTAGGTTAGGTTAGGTTAGGTTAGGTTAACCTTAACCTTCATTTTCCTAAGTATAATATAAGGTATGGAAAATGTCAACTTAAGCCAGAGGTTCTCAATTCCATTTCTCGCACCCCCCCGCTCTGCATATTTTGCATGTCTCTCTTTGTTAACACACCGGATTCAGATAATCAGCTTGTTAGAAGTGTGCTCCATGCATGAACTGTGTTCCGATTGACATGCTCCCTACACAGTGTCCATTGCTCCCTACTCCCTGAGCAGGGAAATCCGCTGAAGTTTACTTTATTTCGGAACATTCATTCATGGATTTGCGCTGCGCAACGTCTTCACGCACGGACGAGTGTGACATCATATACCTCTGTAAATATATACAATTTTAATTCACGTCTTGCACACTTCAATGCACTTTGAATGGAATATATACGTTCGCTTCGAACTGGAATCATGGCGGAATATCCTGTGATGTCCACTTCACAGGGCACTTACGTTCGATTAGAACAAACATCTGAAGCGATAAGAGTAACATATGAAATATGCAGAGCAGTACTGCAGTTCCTCTAATGTTCCTCTGTGTGATGAGTGATGGCACGCAGCAGGGGCTGCTGGGAGATTTATGGCTCTGACCTTGTTATGTCACGTATGATAATGGACCGTGTGTGTTTCAGTGCTCAGGAAAGTCTCCAGAATAAACCCTTCAGTGTTACAGTGAGGTCAGTCGCACCTGTAGTTTACGACACACAGGACCTGATGAACAACATCTGCAGTCTAGGATGAACAGCTCATTTTAAAGTCAAAAATCAATTCCCCTATCTATTTTCTGAATGCATGTTATAGCTCTTATAGCGTAGGATTCATCTGTGCATATCTGTCATTGTTTGGATCCATTCATTAACATCGGTTGCATGTAATCTACCAATGCAGAAGAAAATATCTAACACTTCATTGCAACTTTAAAGGAATAGTTGACCCTAAAAAAGCATTGCATCAGTGTCTCAGCAATGGATGCTCTGGAGTGAATGGGTGCCGTCAGAACAAGTAATTCACACCACTCCAGTCCATCAGTTGACATCCGGAGAAGACAAAAGCTGCATGTTTGTATACAAATGGTCACTTTTGGGTTCCTTTAATTCAGGTCTATTGAGAGTCTTGTTTGAGACGTCTTGGCCAAGAACGTACTTTATCTTAGTAGTGTTGTGTTCCCACGTTCCCTCCAGTCTCCTGTCTTACTTCTACTCTATTTTTACACATCTCTGTCCCACTGAACACAGCTCACTGGAGAACAGCAGCTTTAATAAAGACTGACTGTCCTCAGAGACGCTGACGCTCTGAAACCAGCTGGACTCCAGCGGAGATCACAAACTGAACCTGAACCCGATAAATACACTACAGCTCAAACGTTTGGGTTCGGGAGGATTTAGAAAGAAATCTCCGCCAAGGCTGCATTTATTTCATCAAAAACTCATTAAAAACAGTGAAATATTGTTGCAATTTAAAAGAGCTGATTTCTATGTGGTCAAGGTGAAAATGTATTTACATAGCACCTCAAAACAGCACGAATGTTGACCAACGCGCTTCACAAGCCAAGCAAAATACACACAAATAAAACAGAACCAACCCGTATTCAATCCCAAACCTTAAAAGGATGATACAAATAAAAATGTACAATAATCAAAACAGTCATAACCTGCTATAGACTGAAAAAGACTTTCACCTTTTGTTTTCAAACCAGATTTAATAACAGCTGTGCTGAAGATCTACGTGATCTCTGAGGAGAATAAAACATTAAAGTTATGATATATCAATAGAGGTAAAACTGTCATTTATTTCTGTGATCAAAGCTGTATTTTCAGCATCATTACTCCAGTCTTCAGTGTCACGTGATCTTCAGAAATCATTATAATATGCTGCTCAAGAAACATTTCTGATTATTATCAATGTTAAAAACAGTTGTGCTGAACAATATTTTTGTGGAAACTGTGATGCATTTTATTTTTCATGATTGACAGATGATCAGAAAGTTCAAATAAACAGCATTTATTTCAAATGAAATCTACTGTAACATTATAAACTACGATACTGTCATTTCTGATCAGTTTGATCCATCTTTGATGAATAAATATATATATATATTTTTTTTTTTGTGGAATTAATGTTCATTTGAATCTGGAAATGACTGAAGTTTCAGGATTTTGACTCTAAAAACAAATAAACATTATGAATAGTTTATAGGTCAGCAGTAAATAACATCATTTCATTCATTTACATTTATTCATTTAGCAGATGCTTTTATCCAAAGTGACTCTCAGATGAAACTGCTATTCTGATAATATCATTTTCAATGCATAATTCAATACTAAATTAGAAAATAACACAAAAGCAACATTAGAGATGTCTTCACTCTCACCTTTGGTCAATTGAATGTGTCCTTGCTGAATAAAAGAAACAGTTGTTTCCAGCCCTGAGCATTGCCTGGCAGTCAGAAGTGCAGTGTGTTTATGAAGTGTGATGATCTGTTGTTTTGGAGCGTGTTGGTTGTTACAGATCTCTATTATCATCAGCTCCTCATTCACTGGCTCCGAGCGCCACACCACTGATAGATGAATCAGCACCCAGCTTCTCTTTCATGATGTTTGTCCTCTGTAATCTTCTGAAATATCATTTCATTTGCTCTCGGTGTTTGATCTGTGCGTTTGCACTGATGTGCTCTTTGGTTAATTAAAAGCGTCTGAATGTCGTCTTTATGATCATAGAGAGGAGCGCCAACAAGCATTTGACCCTCTGAGCTCTGTTAAACCACCTGTGTGCGTGTCTGCGCTTCTGGATTGGTCTTTATTGGTCTAAATCAGTCTTAACACATATGTGATGAAGTCTGAGGCTCTGTTCCTAAACCTAGTGAGCAGCTTCATTCTCTTAAACCGAAGGCTGTTCCAGAAATTACTGCAGATTAGTCGTGGACAAGACAATCCCAAAATGCACTGCAGTGAGCTTACGAAAAAAAATGATTATTTGTCATAATACACAATATTTGTGTGTGCTGTGTATTTTTATACTGTAATGCTCCCTAGGTAGAGTTTTCGCAAATCTGTTATTTTTTAAGGGTCCATGTCAGTTTTAAATGCTGCATAAATGATTTTCCACCTCAGTGTTTTTGTCTTGTTTTCCAGTATAAATACTGAAACGTTCTTAAGTCAAGACACAAGCAAAATTACAAGATATTAAGTCACAATTTCGGAAAAATCTTTAAAAATGAAAGTTGGTTTAAAAAAAGAAGCTTTAAAAGTCTGCCAATGGTGTCAGAAAAATTGAATGGGGATACATATACAGCACTTAAAAAGCAAAATATAAGATATTACATATTATTTCTAAATGTGTATCAAAATGAATTTATGAGTTAATGCGTAAATGAGTATATGCTTCAAAATGAGTATATGCTTAAAAATAAAAAATATAACATTTCTCTCAATATGGTCATATTTTAATTTTTAAGCATAAACTCACTTCATTTTGATACACATTTAGAAATAATATGTAATATCTTATATTTGGCTTTTTAAGTGCTGTATATGTATCCCCAGGGGACACATTTAGGCTATTAAACCATTACACAAACATTGTTTTGAAATATTTCTAAAAAATTGAAATTTTCAGTTTTCTTGTTGAGATTATAACATTAATTAAAGTTTGTATATTTTGTTTTTTTAAATCGACTAAATATTTTTTTATATTCTAATAATGTAAAAATGTCCAGTTTTCTTGTCAGGAACTTTATTTATCATTTTTTTCAATTGCATACATTTTCAAAACTTTATACACAAATCCAAGAATTGCATACAAAATTTAGCAAAATGAAGCACTGTGTTTAAAATATCACAAACATATCTCAAAAGCAAACATTTGCAAACACCTTTCCCATAATTTTAATTCCTGTTAGATTTGTGTGTGTTACATATCAAACTGTGTGTTGTGTTTTGCATAAAGTGATTTATGAAATTGAAAGGCTGAGAATTATTGAGTATGGTTTTACATATTTGGTGTGTGCTTCTGAGTGTCAGCTTTCAGAAATTATGAGACAAGTAAAGATTTAGTTTAAGCTGTTGAAAAAAAACTGTAAACATTACAAAAACATTTATTTAAACATTCAAGTACAAAATAAAACGTTCCAATAACTTTTTATCTCAACTTTATGAAAACATATATCAAATATGCATAATATTGTAAGAGCGTGCCATAAATATTACTTACAAATATTTTGTCCTAACATTTATCTAACTTTGAAAAAAGCTGTGAGTACATCCCCTGTACGCAGGGTTTGGGTTTACAAATGCTTAGATATCTGGACTGAAAAACAAGTCAAAAATACTAAGTAAGAAAGTCTTTATGTAAGGAATAATTGACTCCGATCCGTTGAATTATTAGAAAAATAATGCACACCCGAGGTGGTGATGCGCTCGTGAAGCCGTTACACTCAGATGTGCATTATTTTTCTAATAATTCAACGGATCGGAGTCAATTATTCCACTTATACTTCGGTTGCCACACTTCAAGACATCGATCAGATGATATATTTCAAGGCATTCGTCTGGTTTTTCTACTTCAATCGCTATTGTGACTAGGATTATTTCTTCCGCATCTCATTTAACACCTCTCTTGCTAATTCCAAAACGTAATTTTAAACCCTAATGGAGGCTTGAGCCGTTGATAGCAGACTAATGCAGTTAATACAGTTAATAACTAAGTTATGAGACAGAGAGAGAGAGAGAGAGAGAGAGAGAGAGAGAGAGGAGAGAGAGAGAGAGAGAGAGAGAGAGATTAATGTTAACTCTGTGAGTCAGTGATCGGCAGCAATGAGACTTCAAGTTCATTTTCTCCACCAATAGCACCGTTGTTGTTACCTCGCTTGTGAGAAGTCATGTCGTTTTTAAGTTCTTAAACTATGTTACTGATAAAATCGTCAGAGTAGTGCTAGCTACATTAGCGCTTAAGTTAAGGTGTATGTAAACTATATGTGTATCTGTGAGGAAGAGACCGAGAGAGAGAGTAGGCTATATGCTTTCCGTACACAATAAAACATAATTTTGTGGCAAAAACATGGACAAGATCTGTCGATTTTATCCTTTTGTTTACTGTATTTATTAGTTTGGCTTGTGTCGTTGTGGGTTTTGGTTATTTTCTTGTTGTAAGACCTTTGTAATAACAGAAATCATTTGGCGGAGTGATACGGTCATGTAATGCGGTGCCTGGAACTACGTTCGCCGTGTGTTTCCCTGAAAATAATTGCACACCTCAGAACGTTCGTCAGCCAATCAGATTCAAGCATTCAACGGCCCCATAGTATAAGTAGGCAGTAAAGCATCTGATTAGGTTTTGGACACAAATATATTCCCTCTTTCTCTCAGGTCATCAGGAGTGGCTCTCCCTGCTCCTTACTACGCTCCCAATGAGGAGGACGACAGGCCCTTCATCTGCTCTCTGCCGCAGGATAACGGCATCATGTCGTGCAGTGACGTGCCGGCGCGGCGTGTTGCGGGACATCAGTGCTGTTTGGATGTGGATGATCTCCTGCACCATCAGGCACTGGGCCTCGTGACCGAGCCCTTCCTCAACGCCAGTGCCATCGTCCCCGGGCTCTGTGTCAACTGGAACCAATACTACACCCACTGCCACACCGGGCACAGAAACCCACACAAAGGAGCCATCAACTTCGACAACATCGGATATGCCTGGATTGTTATATTTCAGGTATCTGCTGGTGACTCACTTTCACTGTAGAGCTTTTAAAAACAGTCATCCCGCTGATTGATGTTCTTTGTGTTTAATGTGAACTTATTGGAAGCAAACTTCATTTCCAGAGAACTGTTTGAAGTGTTTTTCTTTCTGCAAATGATGGTGTGTTTAGGTTATTACTCTGGAGGGCTGGGTGGAAATCATGTATTACGTCATGGATGCTCACTCATTCTACAACTTCATCTACTTTATTCTGCTGATTATTGTAAGTACACAAACCCACACAAACTCACACAGATTTATGAGTCTGTTCTAAATGAGCCATATAGAGTGTTTTATCTGGCATGCGGATGATTCATTTTGATTTCACCGTTGGTGCTTCAGGCCTATTTGATATTTTACTTGTTTATGGATGCATTTATCCTCAATAGATGCATGTAATCCTATGAAACTAAGCATGTAGTATTCATTCAGCTTAATGTGGGCATCCCATAATCCTGCAGATGATTCTACCTGTTCTGTGTGTTTGCAGTGAGACAGGTGTTTGCAACAAGATGGGTTTGTGTTTGTTGTGAAATAAGTGAGTGTTTGCAGTGAGATGAGGGAGATGTGTTTGCAAACACTCACACTCACTGCAAACACTCACTCATCTCACTGCAAACACTCACTACAAACACTCACTCATCTCACTGCAAACACTCACTCACACTCAATGCAAACACTCACTCATCTCACTGCAAACACTCACTCATCTCACTGCAATCACATCTCACTACAAACACTCACTCATCTCACTGCAAACACTCACTTATCTCACTGCAAACACTCACTAATCTCACTGCAAACACTCACTCATCTCACTGCAAACACTCACTCATCTCACTGCAATCACATCTCACTACAAACACTCACTCATCTCACTGCAAACACTCACTTATCTCACTGCAAACACTCACTCATCTCACTGCAAACACTCACTAATCTCACTACAAACACTCACTCATCTCACTGCAAACACTCACTTATCTCACTGCAAACACTCACTAATCTCACTGCAAACACTCACTCATCTCACTACAAACACTCACTCATTTCACTGCAATCACATCTCACTACAAACACTCACTCATCTCACTGCAAACACTCACTTATCTCACTGCAAACACTCACTAATCTCACTGCAAACACTCACTCATCTCACTGCAAACACTCACTCATCTCACTGCAAACACATCTCACTCAGCTCACTGCAAACACATCTCACTCAGCTCACTGCAAACACTCACTAATCTCACTGCAAACACATCTCACTCATCTCACTGCAAACACTCACTCATCTCACTGCAAACACTCACTAATCTCACTGCAAACACATCTCACTCAGCTCACTGCAAACACTCACTATCTCACTGAACAAACACTCACTGCAAACACTCACTCACTCACTGCAAACACATACTCACATCATCTCACTGCAAACACTCACTAATCTCACTGCAAACACATCTCACTCATCTCACTGCAAACACTCACTCATCTCACTGCAAACACTCACTAATCTCACTGCAAACACATCTCACTCAGCTCACTGCAAACACATCTCACTCATCTCACTGCAAACACTCACTAATCTCACTGCAAACACATCTCACTCATCTCACTGCAAACACTCACTCATCTCACTGCAAACACATCTCACTCGATCTCACTGCAAACACTCACTAATCTCACTGCAAACATATGCAAACACTCACTCATCTCATTGCAAACACACTCACTCATCTCACTGCAAACACTCACTATCTCACTGCAAACACTCACTCATCTCACTGCAAACACACTCACTCATCTCACTGCAAACACTCACTCATCTCACTGCAAACACATAACTCACTCACTCACTGCAAACACATCTCACTCATCTCACTGCAAACACTCACTAATCTCACTGCAAACACATAACTCACTCATCTCACTGCAAACACTCACTCATCTCACTGCAAACATCTCACTCATCTCACTGCAAACACATCTCACAAATACATCTCACTGCAAACACTCACTCATCTCACTGCAAACATCTCACTAATCTCACTGCAAACACATCTCACTCATCTCACTGCAAACACTCACTCATCTCACTGCAAACACATCTCACTCGATCTCACTGCAAACACTCACTAATCTCACTGCAAACACTCACTGCAAACACTCACTCATCTCATTGCAAACACATCTCACTCATCTCACTGCAAACACTCACTCATCTCACTGCAAACACTCACTCATCTCACTGCAAAACTCACATCTCACATCCATCTCACTGCAAACACTCACTCATCTCACTGCAAACACTCACTGCAAACACTCACTCACTCACTGCAAACACATACTCACATCATCTCACTGCAAACACTCACTAATCTCACTGCAAACACATCTCACTCATCTCACTGCAAACACTCACTAATCTCACTGCAAACATCTCACTCACTCACTGCAAATACACATAACTCACTCATCTCACTGCAAAACATCTCACTCATCTCACTGCAAACACTCACTAATCTCACTGCAAACACATCTCACTCATCTCACTGCAAACACTCACTCATCTCACTGCAAACACATCTCACTCGATCTCACTGCAAACACTCACTAATCTCACTGAACACATACACTCACTGCAAACACTCACTCATCTCATTGCAAACACATCTCACTCATCTCACTGCAAACACTCACTCATCTCACTGCAAACACTCACTCAATCTCACTGCAAACACATCTCACTCGATCTCACTGCAAACACTCACTAATCTCACTGCAAACACTCACTGCAAACACTCACTCACACTCACTGCAAACACATCTCACTCATCTCACTGCAAACACTCACTAATCTCACTGCAAACACATCTCACTCATCTCACTGCAAACACTCACTAATCTCACTGCAAACACATCTCACTCAGCTCACTGCAAACACATCTCACTCATCTCACTGCAAACACTCACTCATCTCACTGCAAACACTCACTAATCTCACTGCAAACACATCTCACTCATCTCACTGCAAACACTCACTCATCTCACTGCAAACACATCTCACTCGATCTCACTGCAAACACTCACTAATCTCACTGCAAACACTCACTGCAAACACTCACTCATCTCATTGCAAACACATCTCACTCATCTCACTGCAAACACTCACTAATCTCACTGCAAACACTCACTCACACTCACTGCAATCACATCTCACTACAAACACTCACTCATCTCACTGCAAACACATCTCACTCATCTCACTACAAACACTCACTCATCTCACTGCAAACACATACTCATCATCATCTCACTGCAAACACTCACTAATCTCATCTGCAAACACATCTCACTCATCTCACTGACAAACACTCACTAATCTCACTGCAAACATCTCACTCACTCACTGAAACAATCACATCTCACTGCAAACACTCACTCATCTCACTGCAAACACTCACTAATCTCACTGCAAAACATCTCACTCATCTCACTGCAACACACTCACTCATCTCACTGCAAAACATCTCACTCGATCTCACTGCAAACACTCACTCAACTCACTGACAATCACATCTCACTCAAACACTCACTCATCTCATGCAAACACATCTCACTCATCTCACTGCAAACACTCACTATCTCACTGCAACACATCTCACTCACCTCACTGCAAACACTCACACTCATGAAACAACCTCACATCTCACTGCAAACACATCTCACTCATCTCACTGCAAACACATCTCACTCATCTCAATGCAAACACTCACTCATCTCACTGCAAACACATCTCACTCATCTCACTGCAAACACTCACTCATCTCACTGCAAACACATCTCACTCATCTCACTGCAAACACTCACTCATCTCAATGCAAACACTCACTCATCTCACTGCAAACACTCACTCATCTCACTGCAAACACTCACTCATCTCACTGCAAACACTCACTCATCTCATTGCAAACACATCTCACTCATCTCAATGCAAACACTCACTCATCTCACTGCAAACACATCTCACTCATCTCATTGCAAACACATCTCACTCATCTCACTGCAAACACATCTCACTCATCTCACTGCAAACACTCACTCATCTCATTGCAAACACATCTCACTCAGCTCACTGCAAACACTCACACTCACTGCAAACACTCACTCATCTCACTGCAAACACTCACTCATCTCACTGCAAACACATCTCACTCATCTCACTGCAAACACTCACACTCACTGCAAACACTCGCTCATCTCACTGCAAACACATCTCACTCAGCTCACTGCAAACACTCACACTCACTGCAAACACTCACTCATCTCACTGCAAACACTCACTGTGAGTATGAGTATTTTGTGAGTATGTAAGTGTGAGTATTTTCAGTGAGATGTGTTTCCACTGAGGATAAATAGTGTTTGCAGTAAGATTAGATTAGTTTGCAGAAGATGTGTTTGTGAAAAGTGAAACATTTGTGAAAAGTGAAAGTTGAAAAAGTTTGCTGGCTGAGTGAAAAGTGCAGCGAGAAAGTTTGGTGTTTTCAGTGAGGAGTGTGCTTCTCACTCTGAATCTTTGTGCAACTCCACAGATCGGCTCGTTCTTCATGCTAAACCTGTGTTTGGTCGTCATAGCGACTCAGTTTTCGGAGACTAAACAGCGCGAGCATCAGCTGATGCAGGAGCAGCGAGCCGCCTGTCTGTCCTCCAGCACACTGGCCGAACCCGGCGACTGCTACGAGGAGATCTTCCAGCTCATCTGCCACGTCCTCCGTAAGGCGCGCCAACGCACCGCTTCTTTCCTCAGGACGCTCTGCCACAAACCACTGGAGCAGACGCATGAGAAAACAAACATCAATGGAGGAGAGAAGAGCCTCCAACAACATGGTGAGGAGGAGAGGTAGGGGATTGGATGGCAGTATGAATGGATGGATGGATGCAGCGCTGAGCTCTTCTCTCACTGCTCTCCAGATGGAGCCGCACCTTTTGCCTCAGCAGCCAATCAGGAGACAGAGGAGGAGGCAGCCGAGGAGACGGAGAGTTGTAAGAGGGTGGAGGGGGCGTGTCGGAGGCAGAGCCGAGAGCTGTGGATCAAGATGAGGGTCAAACTGTGGGGCATCGTGGAGAGCAAATACTTCAACAGAGGAATCATGGTGGCCATCCTCATCAACACCATCAGCATGGGCATAGAGCATCATGAGCAGGTTAAACGTGCACACACACACACACATACACACACACACACACACACACACACTCACACACATACATCTCATACATGCAATGTTTTTCTATAGGCGTAATGGTATTAGCTAAAGCCCAATCTTTTAATCTGCTGATATCAAATGATTTGGCTGTCCATATGTTCTTTCAGTTGTTCTTGAGTGAGCTGAAGAACATGAGGATGAGTTGATGAGAATCTCTGTCTCATCATCGTTTCTCTTCATTATTTGAGTTAATGATGTGTTTCATGTTCTCATTCTGTGTGTGTGTTCAGCCGGAGGAGCTCACTAATGTTCTGGAGATCTGTAACATCGTCTTCACCAGTATGTTTGCTCTGGAGATGGTCCTCAAGCTCACAGCATCCGGCTGCTTTAAATACCTGCGCAATCCGTACAACATCTTTGATGGGATCATTGTAATCATCAGGTAATTACCAGTGCAACACCTACTGATGATTTTCTGTTACATTTAAAGTATTGTTAAGAGTTAATACACCTTAAATTGTGCATACACATGTATACATTTGGGATCGGGAAGAGTTTGTAATGTTTCTGAAAGAAGTCTCTTCTGCACACGAGGCTTAATTTATTTGATTAAAAATACGGTAAACATTTAAATAGCTGTTTTCTATATGAATATCTGTTAAAATGAAATTGATTTCTGTGATCAAAACTGAATTTTCATTATCATTACTGCAGTCTTCAGTGTCACATGATCCTTCAGAAATCATTATCAACAAGCAAACATAATCATGTTTTATCATCACACTTACCTGTAGCTTCGAAAGGAAATTTTACGTTATCATGAGACATGTGTGATAGAATAATTCCCCTAAACTTCAACAAAACAAATTGACTACTCAAATAACAGATGTCTGTGCATAATTACATAATTGCTTTCACTAATGAGCATCCCAATCGCAGCGTGTGTGAGATCGTGGGTCAGTCTGACGGCGGTCTCTCGGTGCTCCGCACCTTCCGCTTGCTGCGGGTCCTGAAGCTGGTCCGGTTCATGCCGGCGCTGCGCAGACAGCTGGTGGTTCTGATGAAGACCATGGACAATGTGGCCACATTCTGCATGCTGCTGATGCTCTTCATCTTCATCTTCAGGTGTGTGTGTCAGTTTGAGACTAATGGTGCAAGACTACTGTGGTATTTTTGAATCACACGCCTCTCTCTGTGTCTGCAGTATTTTGGGAATGCATATATTTGGCTGCAAGTTCAGTCTGAAGACAGATACTGGAGACACGGTCCCGGACAGAAAGAACTTTGACTCTCTCCTGTGGGCGATCGTCACTGTGTTTCAGGTAAAGAGAGAGAGATGTCCCACACACACACACACACGCGCACACGCACACACACACACACACACACACACACACACACACACATGCCCCCCCCCCCAAAGCCGCATTATGGATTAATTGTAGAGGTGTGATAAGACTGGCTGGAAGACCTGCCAAGAGAGTACTGCAATAGTCCAGTCTGATCTGAACAAGAGCTTGAACAAGCAGTTGTGAAGCATGTTCACACACACACACACACACACACACACACACACACACAAATCTCTCCTCACGTGTGTGTAGATCCTAACTCAGGAGGACTGGAACGTGGTCCTGTATAACGGCATGGCCTCCACGTCTCCTCTGGTGGCGCTGTACTTCGTGGCTCTGATGGCATTCGGGAACTACGTGCTGTTCAATCTGCTGGTGGCCATTCTGGTGGAGGGATTTCAGGCTGAGGTGAGTCATATCAACCGGTTCAGTGCTTCATTGATTACACTGTCTGACTCAGTTTGATTCCTGGAGCTGCACATTCATTCTAAACAATGAACGAATCAGAATAGTTGACATTAATTATTTCAATTTTAATACCTCTTGATATTAATAACTCCTGATTTGCAGAGTGAGGCAAAGCAGTTCTTCAGTTTAATTTGTTAATGTTAGTTAATGCATTAGCTAAATTGAACTATCATTTGGCAATATATTTTTATGGCATTTGTTAATCCTTCTTAATGTTAGTCAATGTTGGTTCATGTTAATTCATAGTGCATTAATTAATGTTAACAGATACAGCCATGTATTAAAAAAGATATGTTTACTTAAGATGAATAAATGCATGTAGAATTGAGTTCTTTGTTAGTTAAAATGCATGTATTTAACTTATGTTAAAAACTTATTGTAAAATATTCATTTAATTTGTTTATTTTTAATACTATTGAGGTCAAATGTAATTTAATTAATTTGTGTTCTTTACATTTTTGATCATATTCTGTTTTGTTTTGTTTTGTCTATGATTTGTTGGGCACACTTTAGTTTGGGGACCAGTTCTCACTATTAACTATCTATTAACTATGACTTTTGCCTAAACAAATTGCAGCTTATTAACAATTAAGTTCTTTGCACACTGATTACGAAATCTACGTATGCAAAAAAAATAAAAAAAATAAAAGAAAATCGTATTCCTTATCCTTTCCCATCACAATGCTTGCTACGGATGCGAAAATGCATAAAATCGAATCTGGTCCCATTTTTTTATGACAAACAAAAGTTTCAGGGTTTTGATTGACACAATGTGTGGCCATATTGATTTTTTAGTATCCAAAAAATTTGGACGAGAATTTCAGACTCGGTGTGCAAGGTAGGTGTTAACTTTAGGTATGGGGTTTAGGATTAAGGGATCTAAAATATATTAATGCAGAATGAGGCATTAATATGTGCTTTACATGTATTAATAAACAGTCAATGTGCTAGTAATATGCATGCTAATAAGCAGTAAGAATCGGTCCCTAAACTGAAGTGCTCCTCTTTATTGGTGGAATAAGAGAGTTGTTGCAACAAGCAAAATATAGATAGTTTCTTTATTGGGAAAGACATACTGTAGTTGTTTCTGATTGTAATTCATGCTGTTGAGTGAGGTTTGTGCAGCTCGTCACCAGACTCTCTTTCTGTAAATCTGTAATCTATGTAAATGTGTGGTCTCTTTGACTTTGTGAAATCATGTTTGAGTGCTGCCCTGTTCTTCGTGCTGATGTGAGCTGTGTGTTTCAGGGTGATGCCAATCACTCGTTCTCTGATGATGATGATGATGATGAAGGATCTTCCTCTAATGGACGTGAACAGCACAAAAACTCGCTCACAGTCTCTGGTACGATCACTGCACATTCACTCATTATATAACCTATCAACTATATACCGCCATGCTTCGCTTGCTACTAATGGAAACACGTTGGTGGGAATTAGATTTGGAGTTGAATCAAGATGTTATACTTATTCTTAATTAGACTAAGTGCATGAAACATGAAAAAAACTGGATTTTGGACTGAAATGCATCACTTCCATCAATGTCTCTGGCTTGGCTTATTATCAATGCGATGTTGGTTTGGACTCATATTCACATCTATGCACACTGATTGCTGCAAATGATGTAAAGCCAATCTTGAGAAACATTTTTGTGTCCTGTAAACATCACGCATGAATCTACTCAACCAGTGTTGTTGCTCTTGATTGATGTGTTAAACAGACTTGAGCTGGTGAAATCTGAGCGTCTTTTAGTGTTTAATCCTGTGGGATTGTTTTGATGGACCATTAGTCCTCCAGTTTCTGAGTTTCTGTGTCTGTAAAGGGCGAGAAACTCCATAGGGACTCGTGAAGGAGACATTAGTGCGTCTCTGGAGAGCGTGTGGCCTGTGTTGATGGCCAGAGATCTGCTCTTGGCTTTGGATGACTGCTGTTTCTTTCCTCCAGATCCCAAGCTGTCGTCTCTCACTCCAAATGGGCATCTGGATCTGGCGCCACTGGCAGAGGAGAAGACCAAGACCGGCTTCTCTGAGGAAAACCCCCGGAGCAGAACCATCTGCCTGGGCAGGAGATCCTCATCTCTGGTCAGTCGATGAAGAAATCAATGTCATCACGTCAGGCGATCAGCCATGTGTGTGTTTGGAAGTAATGAGTCAAGGAAACATTAGTGCAGATTAATGTTTGGATTAGAAAATCCCTCAAGCAGAGACTCGTCTGTGTGTGTGTGTGTGTGTGTGTGTGTGTGTGTGTGTGTGTGTGTGTGTGTGTGTGTGTGTGTGTGTGTGTGTGTGTGTGTGTGTGTGTGTGTGTGTGTTTGCGAGAGACCAGAATTATCTTGATAATGTGCAACGGACGCTCAGCCAAGGCTTTTGGGGTTTCCATAACAACCCCTCTTTTAATTGAAGCAGCCGTGTGTATCGAGAGAGACGAGCTGGGTTAAATATAGTGTGTTGGGCTGTTGTTCTTGAAGTCACGTGCCGTTGGGAGATTGTGGTGGGAAGGAGTCTCAGGGAACACGGTAAAACACAGTAAAACCCGTGATTGTCAGACAGAAACTGTTTGCACAGAATGAAATGTTTCTTGCTGCATAAATCCCTCATCCTAATGATGTCGAGTGACGTCTGAACTGTGTCACTTTATTGACGGTCAGATGTGAACGCTGAGGTTTCGTGAGCATCAGGTCCAAACGAGAGCTTGGCGCCGGAGAACACACGTTTCTATGGAAACTGCTTTTTCCGCCAATGCTGCTAAAAATGACCGAATTCAGTCAGCGAGATCAGAAACACTACGAATGCAATTAACACACACACACGCGAATGCGTTACGTTAACTCATCCACAGCGCTTAAAGGCTCGTTAGGAGTCAGGGGACGGGTTTACGAAACATTCAAGAATAAAATACTTCCTAACTGGAATTGTCTTCTTATTTTCTTTTTTAAGAAAAAAGTGAAGAATATTTTGTTCCAAAAATACTTCTTAGGAATGTTCTTATATTGTCCAATAAGATTTGTCAGATTTTTGAAAATAATCTTCTTAAAAGCCACTTTTAAATTATTTCTTAATTTAGGACAGCCTCGTCTTAAATCCCTAGAGGTAAGATGTTGCTTGAATTTATTTCAAAT
Organism: Schizopygopsis pylzovi; assembly: GCA_027422435.1. NCBI lineage: Eukaryota > Metazoa > Chordata > Actinopteri > Cypriniformes > Cyprinidae > Schizopygopsis > Schizopygopsis pylzovi. The sequence continues at coordinate 35,021,752 of CM049830.1, read as the reverse complement.
TACTTGCATTAAAACACAATGTTTTGATTCTTACTACTACTGGCTATGGATGTGCATGAGTTAGCACTAATTATTGATAATGTAAACTATGATCAACGATGATTATAAATGATGCAACTTTTTGCTGAATTTTGCTGAATAAAATGTTGCAATGACAAAATTTTGCACTAAATTCAAAATTCAAATGTTACAAAAATGTACAATAATGATGTTGTAGTACTCGTAGCATTGATATGAAAATGTGATGTTATATTTTACCAAAAAAAGAAACAATTTGAAATGTGGCGATTGTTGATTTGGTTTTGTTTTTTATCTTCGAGTTCCTATCAATGTTGCATAAGGTTTTTTTATGCATAATAGCAATAAGTGATTAAACAGTTTTAAATAGCTGAGATAAGATATGAAATGATTTTTATGACTATGGAAATATGTGATTTCAGTACACACATTATCCCATTTATTATTTATTATTGTGACCGAGCATAAAACACATTTTTTCACACACTTTTCCAAATAATAATAACAAGAATTATTGATTATTTCAAAGGGTTACTAATGCCACATCATTTGGATATTTTCATGTCTGGAATAAATTTGGGATTAAATGTGTTAAAAATATTTTTGTAAATCTGACTCCAGAAGATAAAAATGAACAAGTTTCCTTCTTTCTTTGTAGCGTCACAGCCGCAGTTCTCATTACCACCACTGGGGGCGTGCTCCCCTTCAGCCATCCTGGAGCCGGCGGTGTAGCTGGAACAGTGCGGGTCGCTCCGCCCGTGGCCTGAGGGCCGGAGGGGTTATCGGCGGGAGCTTACGGGTCCGCAGTGTTCACTCGTACCCCGCCGAACACGAGTCTCTCCTGCCCCACAAACCCTTCCTGTCGCGCCAACACCGCCGCGCTCTCTCGCTCGAGCTGCCCGAGCTCCAGCAGCGCCCCCCGCTGGTCTGGAAGAAGAGCGTGTCTGCAGAACACCAGGACTGCAATGGGAAAGCCCCGGGCCCTCTGGGGCCGCTGCTGGGAGAGGTTTATCCACAGCTCAACGCACACAAAGACAAGAAAGACTTGGAGGAAGACACCGAATATGTGAGTGCACATCATCCTGTTAAAACGGCTATAAGCGTTTCTTATAAATGAGGTTTTCTTGTCAAGGCTTAATGTTTACAATAAAGAAGTGTTCCCCTTCACTACAGACAAATGGATGGACAGAATACCAGATAGATAGATGGATGTATATATAGGTAGAGATGATAGGCAGATAGATGGGTAGACAGGTGGATAGATAGGCAGATATATGGATGGATAGATAGATATATAGATGTCTAGACATGGCATAAACAGTCAAGTGAAAAAGTTAAGAAACCCTATTGAATTCCATGGTTTTCTGTATCAGGAGATAATAAATAAAAATTACCTGGTCCTCGGAAAGTCTTACAATTTGGAAATAAAGTCTCAGATGAACAATATCACATGACATATCTCACCTTGCCATTATTTGATGAACAAAAACAAAGCCAAGATGGAATAGCCATTTGTGACAAAGTTAGGACACTCTATGATTCAATTGCCTGTAGATCCACTTTTAACAGCAATAACATGAAGTAATCATTTTCTGTATGACTTTAGCAGTCTCTCTGGAATAATATTGGCCCACTCTTCTTTACAACGTTGCTCCAGTTGATTGAGGTTTGTGGGCATTTGTTTAAACACAGCTCTCACCACATGATTTCATGACTGGGGTATTGCAGAACCTTGATTCTTTCTCTTCAGCCGTTCTGTTGTAGATTTGATGGTATGCTTGGGATCATTGTGGCTACAAAACAAGCTCCAAATCATCAGCCCTCCACCAGCATGTGTGACTTTTCGTATGAGGTGTATGTGCTGATATGCTTGTTATATTTTCACCAAACATACCAAATTATGTCCAAATATCTCCACTTTGGTCTCATCTGTTCACAGGTCATTGTTCTAGAAGTCTTATGGTTTGTTCAGATGCAACTTTGCAAACCTAAACCGTGCTGCCATGGTTTTTTAGATGGAAGAAGCTTTCTTCTAGCAAGCCTTCCAAACATGTCATGCTTGTCCCTTATTCTTCTAACTGTACTGTCATGATTTTGATCATTTTACATGTTAACTGAGGCCTGTGGAGCCTACGGTGAATTTCTTGGGCGATTTCTCTGAGCATTACATGGTCTGATCTTGGGGTGAATTTGCTGAGACGTCCACTCCTGGGAGGATTGGGGACTGTCTTGAATGTCTTCCACTTGTGAATAATCAACCTCACTGTAGAATGCTGGACTTAAAATTGTTTGGAAATGATCGTATTACTCTTCCCAGATTGACGGCAGCAACAATTGTTTCTCTAAGATCATTGCTGATGTCTTACCACCTTGGCATTGTGTTAACACACACCTGAAAGCTCCATGCCAGCAAACCTTTCCATTTTGACTTTATTTGTGTTAAATAAACAATGACACGGTGCAATATGTCATGTGTTGTTGTCCAACTGAGGTTTTATTTTCAAAATTGTAAGACCTGGAAAGAACCAGTTATTTCTTAATTATGTGCTGATTAGGGATGGGTATCGTTTACATTTGATCAATACCGATACGGATACCGATACGACTTATCGATACCGATACTTATCGATACTGTTATCGATACTATTTGGTGCAAAAAGTTATGATGTGAAAAGTTGTTGAATATTTCACATTATTTTATTTCTGCTGAACTTTAGCAACTGTATTAGCGTTCTTCAGTCAGGAGCAAGATTTATTTTTCTCTTTGTGTTTTATTTTATTAACATTAAAGGAATAGTTCACCCATAAAATAAAAATTGTCATCATTTATGCACTCTCAAGTTGTGAAACTCTTCTGTTAAACATAAAAAATATTTTGAAGAATGTATTCATTTCTATTCTTGTGCTGAACACAAAAGAAGATATTTTGAAGACTGTTGGTAACCAAACAGTTTCTGGTCTGCACTGACTTCTTTTTTCCTTACTATCAAAGTCAGTGGGGACAAGCAACTGTTTGGTTACCAACAGTCTTCAAAATATCTTCTTTTGTATTCAGCACAAGAATAAAGAGTGAGTAAATAATTATAGAATTACATTTTTGGGTGAAGTATCCCTTTAATGAAAATCGGCATCATGTTTAGTTCTGTCTCTTTAAGACCTGCACGCATCTGTCTCTCGCTCAACTGTTTACTTTCACTATAGACATAACTGTGTTTATTTGTAGACCCTGTGTGTTTTTGACAGTATTAGCGCAATCAGACAATAACTAAAAGATCAGTAAGTAATCATGTGCTGCGTTATCGTCCTTTTAATGCACACAGGCTTAAGTGTACTTGTGTCAGAACAGCATGCAAATAATGTACGTTTGTGATTGCGAATAAGTGCAGCATATTTTCAAATGTTTCACTCTTGCAGCGATGACTGATTGATTGGATATCACACGACTGTCGAACAAACTTCGGCCACATCATTCAGTGAAGGAACATGTCAAGCAGCAGCTTCTAATTCATCATTAACAGTGAAGTGTACGGAGATAAAACAACACAAGTATCGATAACAGTATTGTGTGCCCTGAAGCTTACCAGAAGTCCGGTA